>DF357796.1:7231-47117 GCA_000787875.1 Solanum virginianum
TCTGTTCTATATCGATGTTCTTTTTTCATGCTTTCTTATAGGCTGTACGGAAGGATAACAAGCAAAGATTCGGCCTTTTGGAAGAAAATGGAGAGCTTCTGATACGTGCCAACCAAGGCCATACAGTAAAGGTACTTTTTCTTCTGTAAAGTGTAGTAATGTTATTTCCTTGTATATTTAAGATGGAAATTAGTTGGATTAGTCTATCAATAGTTATGGCATCCACAGTGGAGGAAACTCTAGAGGGTACTTCCACTATAGTTGGATGAAATTCTGTTGAATGAAGAGGTAAATTCTCAACGTAATTGCAAATGAAAGAGAAAGAAGGGGAGAATGGAAAACTGGAATTTTGTTTTGTTCATGCACGTTTGAAAGCACATTAGTTGAGTGCTTTTTATACATCTAACTAAGCATATTTCTTTTAATGCAAGCATTGACACCCTTATTTGACACCTAATGCGGTGAGACAACAGTGAGAAAGTAAATACATTTAGACATTTAAAATATGCATCTATTGGCTAATAACTTTATTAGCATTGAAACACTTATTATGAGATTTTCAGTTCATCCATATGTTACTCTTGCTTTTAAAATTCCAATTTGCGTCTTTTTCATGATTGAAAGGCTCATGTGTGCAGACCATTGTGATACATGTTTTTCCCTTGTATGAAAAACTATATTAATATATCGGACATCCAATTGATGATATTCAGCTCACAATTTGGCAGTATCACTAGTAGCTGAAGAATATTTTTTTTCCGCTTTACAGATAGTTGAAACTGAAAGCTTATTGAAACCGATCCTTTCAGCCGATGAAGTTCCAGGTAAGACATGTATTTGATGACTTGTAAACACTTCTCCACACACACACACAAAAAAAAAAAAAGGGTGTTGGACATTATACATTTATACTGTTTCACTATTTAAGATACTAAATTTCAATATCCACAAATACTGGTATTGATGAAATATTAAGATATTAGTATGAGTGAAATAATGATTTTTGTTTGGTGATAGATAGAGTATGGAATGTTCTCATGTAACTGGCCCTCATAACATCTTCTTAACCTAATAGCAGGATACAAATCGCGAGAATGTGTATTTGTTCTCGAATCTATCATTGAGAAGAAAAGGATTAAGCAAAGATAAAATTGATGCTCTTGGTAGATGTGTATTTGTTCTCGAATCTATCATTGAGAAGAAAAGGATTAAATCCTTTTAAGAAATAAAGTTTTTGATCGTATTTTCTATAAAGATCTTAGTAACCTAAAGAATTGAACTTTGGCTCCTACCTGCAATGAATGGCTAAAATGCTTCATATACATTTTTCAAAACTTTACTAATAAATATGGAAGGTGTTATTAAAATCTGACCAGTCGAGATGATGCTTTGGGCTTGAGCTTTTCTGTTGAGAGGTGCTACAAAGCTAAGTTGCTCGGACTCTCCAAAAATGTTGCCGCCCTGTGTCGGATCCTTCAAATATACACTATTTTTTGAGGATCCGACACGCACCCGTCGATATTTTTGAAGAGTCCGATCAACATAGCTACAAAGCAATACAAATCTACAGGGAATTGGCAAAGAGGTCTATCTTGTTTTTCCTGTGACTAATCTCTTTCTTTTCTCAAGGAAAAGGCTATCTATTTATTGTCATACAATAGCTCCTCTCTTTACCCCGATGCTGTTTTTTTTTTTTTTAATGTTTTTTTCTTCTTTTTAAGATTATTGTGGTTCAAGTCACCTCAAATCTTTGATAAGTAGTATTTGTCAGGATTAACTTTGAGAAAGAAACATATCTGAACTGATACCAGAATGGTTGATCTAAGACCTCAATAGAAATGTATAATATAAGTTCACAAAATTCTTCGAGATCCATTTATAAATTCCCGTTTTGAATATTGTAAAAACCAAGACTAAAATGGGTTTACGTCAATTACTAGTTACTTGTATAAAATGGGATCAGTTCCTCGTCTGGTGCTGAAGAATAATTTTTACATCAATATCCCCCTGGCGCTTTAGAACTCTCTATCTCCGTCTTTGAAGCTGTGGTTCTCATATGTGGCAATGAGCAGTTTGTGTACACGGCACTTACAAGAAGAACTTGGAGTCAATTGTGGAGCATGGGCTCAAACGCATGAAAAGGTTACATGTTCATTTCTCATGTGGTTTGCCAACAGATGGTGAAGTAATTAGTGGTAAGATACATATAAGATCTTGAATCTGTTGCCATTTGCAAAATTCACAAGTTCATGCTTTTGTCGTAAATCCACCGACTCAATTTTTTTTCTTATGGCTTGAATACAGTAGTTGATCTGGTAGAACCGTGACATGGTGCACTTTTAACAATCATTCCCTGCAATTTCTTTGATTTTGGGCTTTCTGATCTGCATTTTTTCTTTGACCTTTAATATCTAACTCTTATCAGCAGAGAACTCTTGCCTTTCAACACTTCAGCCGAACTAAAACAGTCTTAGTTTGCTCGGGTGACTAAATATTCTTTGTTATTGAATAGGAATGCGGCGAGATGTTAATGTCCTCATCTTTCTTGATGTGAGAAAAGCTTTGGAAGGTAATTGGTTTTGATTTGTTGAATTCTAGTCAAGTTTCTCTTAAATATTATGACAATTCCGATAATAAAAGTATGTTCTGGGGGTCAAACATATTATAGCTTATAATAGGGGGTTCTCAAAAAGTAAGTTACATTTACAGTGAGATATCAAGAAAGAAAATCCTGGCTTTATTTTCACAAAGTGAAGTCTTAGCTTATTTCGATATTCTTTTTCTAGATTCAAAAAACTAATCACGAAACAAAATATATTCAGAAGTTGATACATGAGCTGAAGTCATGAAAATTACTTTTTCGCTGTTTCTCACTGTTGGTGTTGCATTGCTTCAGATGGGATGAAGCTTTATATCTCAGAAAACAGAGTTATCCTGACGGAGGGTATTGATGGTGTGGTGCCAGTGAAGTACTTCCTAAAAATGGAGTCATGGCCAGATAGAAAACCTTTGCCATTATAAACATTCTTTCATTCCCTTCTTACTCACTTGTACTACATCTTATGTATTTTTCCCTATAATGTGGTGAATTGGAGTAGTTAAGATCTGCACCACAAAAATGAACTCCAACTCATCTCTCATGTTGAATTTGTATTCAAGGTGAAGGGTTCAGAGTACAGGCAGGTTATTCAAATGCTTGTAAATATACATTGTGATGGAAGATAGCAGAAAAGAATCCTTTCAATCAAAGAAAAGAATACTGGCAAAAGCATCCACAAGCTAAGATTGAACTGCAACCTGTGAATGCTGCTTGGACATTATACATTTATACTGTTTCACTATTTAAGATACTAAATTTCAATATCCACAAATACTGGTATTGATGAAATATTAAGATATTAGTATGAGTGAAATAATGATTTTCCCTGAGAAACTCGGAAATGTCGCAAACTCTCTGAAGGTTATGTCCGAGCAATTCTGGGAATTCCTTTAATCATCTCACTTTTAACCTAATGTTCAAGCTGCTAAACGAGAATTCATGTAATTAGACATGATCCGCGAACAGAACAACAAGAAAAATGACAATGTGAAAGATGCATAAACTTTTCTTTTCATTCCTACAGATGCCAAAAACGCTACAAGTTATTTCCAAATGTCTGAAAATGGGCAGAGGAGAATGAAATCCAAGGAAAGCTCTCGTTAAGGGCTCCAAAGAAGATCCAAATGTTTGTATCACAGTGTTCAACCGGGATATCTCATGATATGGAATGGATCAAAACAAAGTTAACATGAATTTACATACAACATAAACCTCATGAAGGGACCAAAGTTAGCTGAATCCTCCTACTTTCTAGAAGTTCCTACTTCCTGGAATCATGATTGAGGGAGTAAACCAGCACCCAAGCTTTCACATCTCAGAGCTCAATTCAGAAACTCTCATTTTATATTTGACAAATTTATGGTACTGCATCAGTATCTTGATCCACTGTCACATAAACCAGAAGTGCAACTTTCTAAAAGTTGGTGATAATACCTAAATAGAATTTAGTCTCTAGTAACGCTAAGAGAGCCATTCTATATATTCCGACTTCTCCAAATTGAATTAGTGTTGTAACCACCCAAGTAGTCAATGAAATGGACATTTACACTATCAGCAGGTACAGATGGAACGGATAATTTGTATGAGCCATCAACAGGTTTTGTACAATCTCAACATAAGAAAGACAGCAATAGCTAATTTCCAAAAAAAGATTAGTTGTTCATGGATATAGCAAATATCTTGATGCTTTGAGTATTTGCATGTTACTTCTGCCAGAAGGGAGGAATTATTCCTAGCTTCAAGACAAAAAGTAAAGGTAGAAAAGATGCAATGCAAATTTTGTCTCCTTGATCCTGCACTAACTAGTTTTCGGGTTAAGCGCCATGGTCTTGCATACTAAAAAGGAAAGGAAAAACAGAACCTAGAGGAGATGGAGCATTCCGGGGGCTTCTCTTAAGTGACCGCCAAAATAAGAAATGTACAACCTCCGCATTCATGGAAAAGGATGATCTTAGAAATGTCCTAACCAAATAAATCTATGGAAGAAATCAAATGTGGAACTATCATGTGCTACCCTTATTAGAATTTGATAAAGATGATACATCCGCAGTCCATCAATCAGCAGTGGTCTATGAGTCCTGAACCTTAAATTGATAAAGCTACAACGATTACATTCCAAAAGTAATACAAGTTGGTTTTTCAGGTTCCACGTGACGTAGATGAAATAAAATAAGTGCTTACAAAACTCAAACACTCCACAAGTGCTTAAAGCCGATATAGCTTAAAAGCAATTAAAATTAGCCAATCCAAACGACCTCTAAGTCTTAAGTATTCAAAGAGGTAGTGAACATATATCAAAGTGTCTGCATCAACCCAGAAATGGTGAGGCAGAGAGTCATTCCTCTTGTAGGATAGAATTAACAGGAAAATTGCTAAAGCTACGACAATTTTCTTCCCTTCTCCTCAGACCCCCTAAAACTACCAGGAAAACCTCTTTGCACATTTTAATCAGGTTATCACGGCATTTTAACTCATTGTGCAGGGAAATGCTCTCATATTGAAAAAAAAGTTTCCCAAGCCCCAATCACTTCAGAGTTGTATTTTATTTTTCTTAACTGTCAGTTTGTAATGGTGCTTCTTACTCCTTTGCCCACGATTTCTATAAAGGAATAACAAACAGGGAAAGGAACAACGGAAACAATCTATTCTAACGAGTCCAAAATAATCAACTTCCAGACTCCAGTAATAAACCACAAAATACAAGATCTTACTTAACCGCCAAAATAAGAAATATACAACCTTAGCATTCATGGGAAAGGATGATCTTAGGAATTTCCTAACCAAATAAATCTATGGAAGACACTAGATGTGGAACTATCATGTGACTCTTATTAGAATTTAATGAAGATGATACACCCGCTGTCCATCAATCAGCAGTGGTCTATCAGTCCTGAATCCTAATTGATAAAACTACAACAATTACATTCCAAAAGTAATAAAAGTTGGTTTTTTCAGTTTCCATTTGGCAAAAGCATCCACAAGCTAAGATTGAACTGCAACCTGTGAATGCTGCTTGGACATTATACATTTATACTGTTTCACTATTTAAGATACTAAATTTCAATATCCACAAATACTGGTATTGATGCTCCATATATGGCATCATCAAGATTTTAGAAAGCAAGGAGGTGGGACAATCGACCGGAGATGTGTAAAAAAAACAATCATAGAATCAAAATGAACAAGAATTGAATGATCCTACCGCACAATCCAAAGAATGTATCACTGGGAACTCTTCTTTCCATTACCATAGTAATTGAGGTACCATCGAACAAATTTTTTCAATCCCGTCTGTAGATCCGTCGTAGGCTTATAGCCAAGCTCCTTGTGGGCTGAACTTATATTGGCATGAGTAAACGGCACATCCCCATTCCTTGGCAACTTCATCACCAATCTCTTGGCCTTCACCTTAAGCAACCTCTCCAAAATGCTGACAAGATCTGAAACTGGCACAGGAGATGTGTTGCCTAAATTGAACACCCTTAGTTGAGCAGGGCCTTTCTTCTTCCCACCACTTCCAGTGCTCTTCTCAGCAGTATCCAATGCTGCCAAGCATCCCTTCACTATATCATCAATGTAGGTAAAATCCCTAGCTACCGTGCCATGATTAGCAGCCTCAAATATCGGAATTGATTTTCCCTTCAAGATATCCTTTGTGAAAAAGAAGTAAGCCATGTCTGGCCTACCCCATGGTCCGTAAACGGTGAAAAATCTCAATCCAGTCAATGAAAGCCCATATATATGATTATACGTATGAGCAATTTCCTCACCAGCCTTTTTAGTAGCAGCATAAAGACTAGCAGGCTGATCTGTCCTATCCTTCTCTGAAAAGGGTACCTTAGTATTCAATCCATATACAGAACTAGATGATGCCCACACAATAGCAGGTTGAGGATTAACACTTTTGCAAATTTCAAGAACATTAACAAGACCAGCAATATTACTATGCACATATGATCCAGGATTTTCCATGGCATAACGTACACCTGCTTGTGCAGCCAAATGCATTACATGAGTAAATGGAACAATATCGAAAAGTTTCTTCAAGAGGGTGGCATCATTGATATCACCCTCAACAACATACACCCCTGTTCGCTCTAAGAGTGCTTGGCGCGCTCTTTTGAGAGAGGGGTCATAGTAATCATTGAAATTATCCAAACCCAATACCCCATCACCACGGCGTTTAAGGGCAACTGAAACATGAGTTCCTACAAAGCCAGCAGCACCAGTAACCAATACAGAAATACCATTACGTGACCTTACTTTAGCTGAAGCTCTAATCCTCTTTTCCCAAGCTGGACCACCATAGGAGCTGGTTCTGAGAGATCTTCTTGAGAGATCTGAAGAAACAGGGGATGAAGAAGCTGGAGATCTGTAGAAGAACACAAAGATCAACCCCAAGAATACAAATGACCAAAATGTGAGCTTGGCTAGAGAAAAATGCATCCTTAGCCTATTGTAAGGAGACTTTTCCATCTTGAACTTCCCTGGGGTTGATGGGATATTGTCAATGTGCATCATATGGGGCATTACACTTGCCAAATCTTGGATATTTGAGCAATACCCAGCTTGGGTATTTCTTGTTTTCAAAGGAAATCACCAAATTCTCTTGGATTTTCTTGAAAAAGTTCAGGGTTAGGGTTTGAAAAAGTCCTTGTTTTTTTGTTTTTTGTTGTTTTCCCTTCCAATGAAGGTTTGGTTCTTGATAGTGGAAATGGAGATAAGAAGAAAAAGAAAGAAAAATGGGTGGCTATGAAGGTAATGATGAGGGTATTGGTTTCATCAACCAAAAATAAAAAAAAGCAGCTGAGGGTATTGAAACTTTAGCACTATATTTATGGGAATCTTCTGGTTTCTTGGAGGGACTGGTTGTTGTTGGAACAAAATGGTAGTAGTAGAGTAGTAATTATTGAATTTTCTCTTATTTTTTATTAACTTTTGTGGGGTTTCTTTGCCCTTTAGTTTTAGAAGAAAATATTGATGATTGGAAGAGAGAACATATGTGTGGGGGGGTACACCAGGGACCTGATCATTCAATAGTTTAACATAAGATGTTAATTTTTTTTTTTTTTTTGGGGGGGGGGGGGGGGGGGGGGGGGGTGGGGGGGAGTGTAAGCTAAATTTGAGGAGGGAGAAGAATGTGGTTTGAACAATTTAAAAAGGAATAATGAAAGATTAGAAGTGGACTAATAGCATTAGAGGTTGAGTTTGCGTGGGGGGTTGGGATGAGTTGGTAGATTAAGGACATAGTCAAACAAGTGTAATTAGTGGAAACAAACTTTGAGTAAAAAGTTGAAAAACCCTAATTTTTTTCCATTACAATGCAAAAACTCACTAATACTACTCCCAATAGAGATACAATTGACATAATACCTATAAGTGAATTAAAAAAATAGAGGTAGAATACAGACAAGTATTGATCAAACAACAACAACAATATACCCAGTGAAATCCCACAAGTGGGGTTTGGGGAAGATAGAATGGACGCAAACCTTACCACTACCTAAGTAGAGAGGCTGTTTCCTGGAAACCCTCATAAGTATTGATCAAACTAAAGTATTATTTGAAATGAAGAGAATTGTTTTTTTAGTATAACAATGGCTAAAAACAATTAATACAATTTGTTTTCTTGAATGCTTAAAGTCATAATTATTTTAAAATATTTTTTTTAAGGAATACTTATTTTGGAACAATTTTAGAAAGCAGAGAGCATATTTCACTAATTTTGGGAAGAGTTGGTTTTTGTCTTATTGTGGAGATTGGGGGGTGGGTTGGTTATTGCATTGATAGGTGGGGAAAAAACAAACAAATGCCATGAAGTTAAGGCCTTATTTTCATAAAAGTTAGTTAATTTACTACAAGTTACTAATTTACTAGTACTATAAACCAGATTTTAATGGGGGGGAGTTTCTTGATTTAGGGAAAAGTAAAGTCATTAAAGTTTTTGTGTGTGTTTGGAAGAGTGAGTAAATAGGGGTTGGTTTTTTGGTGATGGAGTGGACTAAAGCTTGGGGTTAATTATGAAGGTTGTTGATCTTTTACCAATTTTGGATGGTGGGAGAGATTTGTGGAGGATCTCATACTAATTTATTGAATCTCCTCAATTTATTTTTAATTTTTAGATACTCCAATACTATATTAGAACATATCATTTATCATCATAAAAATCTATCATCATTATCGTTTATCGTCATCAATCGACAACTATCACCATCACCAACGAATATTAACTACTTATTTTTTAGCTTCTACCCGCAAATATCATTATCAGCTAACACTATCTCCAATCGACACCCACAATCATCATTACTATCGATTGTCACATAATTTTCTAAAAACATTTTACTGAATATAGTATGAGATTAATTTAATAGTTTAGTTACCAATTGTTATTTATTAAAAAAGGCAACTTTTATACATTTTGATTTTGAAAACAAACAAATAGTCTTAATTATTTAATAGATAAATTTTAATAAAATATTTTAATATTTAAATATTTATTTAAATTTTAATATTCATATGTTCAAATATCTTAATCTTAATAAAAGTTTGAAAGGAATATCTTAATTCAAGAAGCTTTAAAAATGGAAGTTTCAAATATTTTAGTTTTTGAGGTTACTTCTTTCTCAAAAATCCTTGTATTATTCCCCAAACACATACCCCAAATCTATTACTTGGTACTAGTCAACATGAATCAAAATTAACCAATTATAACATTACAACAACGACTTCTTTTTCAAAGTTAAATTCCCCTACCGTTTGATGTTATATTATTTTAGAAGTAATTTTCTAGAAGAATCAAATCAAATAGCTAATAAGTCCTCTTCAATTTGGAAAATTTTACTTTAATTTACCTAATGAAAGCTATCTTTTTCTCAACATGAAAGCGTACAACGGCATCTATGTGCATACCTAAAAAATTAATTCGAATTATAACACGCTTAGAAAAAAAAAAAAGTTGACGCGTGACAATTGTTAATAAAACTATTACTTACCTTTTTCTGGATCAATTGTTTATATTAATAAAATTCACAATTTTGACTTAATTATTTTCCAACACAATTTTGACTTAGCACGTTTTTCACCTTTCATAAATATTTAAAAACTTATATTTCCCCTTTTTCCTCTTTCTTTCTCTCCCCATCTTCCGGATATTTTCCTTTTGGGATAAATCAAAAATTATATTGCTTCATCTATCATATTTGTATAACTATAGTTTGAGTTTCTATAATCGAATTATATCAAGTATACAAATACTGCGAATTGTGTAGTTAAGTACATAAAATTGTGCAAATTGTAAAGCAAAATATACAAACACTACAAATTGCATATCGAAATATACAAATGTTATACATAAATTATATAACGAATTACAAATATTATACAAAACTTGTAAATTATATAGCGAATAATACAAACGATGCGCGAATTGTAAGTAAAATATATGAATACTGCTATAACTATTGATACAAAATGTAATTACTCAAACTATAACTATAAATATAATTAAAATATTTTTAAATGTCTGCCACTTAAATTCATGAAATATATGGCCCATAGATTTTGTTCCATCAATCAAGTAGAGAAAGAGAACTACCCATCGATTCTCAAAACATTAATAAATTTTGTTTCACTTTCGATTTATTCTAAACATGGAGGAAAAATATATCAAATGAGTCAAGAATAAGAATACACTTCCCACTAATGCATTTTTTGGGAGCTATTGATAAAGACAAATAAAGGTTGATTTCTTTATGTGTTTAATCTTCACATCCTTCCATATGACATTTATTCTCTAAAAATGCGAAAGGAAAATAAATAAATAAATAAACTAAAATAAATTAGAAGCAATAGCACTCCATTTTTCACACGACTACAATCTAGTAGTATGGAAAAGAAACAAAAATCTAGTAACTTATTAGTATCCAAGAGAATAGGGTAAGAGAAATCCTTTGATGAGTTTTAATTAAGAAACTCCTAATTTGAACGTCATAAACTCAACTCCATTTCAGAAAAAATAAAAGAAGAGCAAGGTGCTATAAAAAGAACTCTGTTCAATTTTTTAGGTTATCTATAAGAGGAGATCATACAAAAAATGTCATGCCCTTAAAGTGTATACATAATAGATAGACTCCTGGAACCATGAGGCTCTTACTATTAGCTCAGTGATACAGCCTGCCTCTAATAATTGCATCATTGTGCCTGGGCTATAAGGGCTTCACCAGATCCAAGATGTGATATGATTCCAAAGGATGAACTGGATATGGCTAGTTCCAATAAGATTTCATTCCTGAACAAAAATCTTGCTCAGTATCGATCCTCCTACATACTTCCTCAAGCAGCGGAAGACTCAATGTCCAAGCAGATACACACACCAGTCTAGATCAGATGAATGGAATATACTTTTGAAACTAGTTCTTGAACAGAGTCTATCTCAGCTAATAGCGAGACGCACAAACAGTAAACCAAAAATTACAAATTAATTAGTGTAAGAATCTAAAGTTCAATTAAATCAAATTTATCGTATGCAATCTTAAAATCTTCTGTTTACATAATAACTACGTACCATTGCACCCAAACTTTATTTTAGTCATGTTAAAGATAATAAGTATCCATCCATACATACTTTGCATCTAGCTCTAGAGGTGTGGAGGTATATAAAATTGAGATTTGAGGCCGGTGGTGATGAGTTAATGAAAATGCCAAAAAGGGGACAAAGTCATGTGAAAGTACACATAAGTTAGCTGGTAATAAGGCAACCCTGTAAGCAAGGCAAATAAAAATTCTTCTTTTTTTTTAATAACACTCACCCTTATATTCACTGGCTTTTCTTCTAAAAGTTTGTTAGGCCACCTATCATGTGATCAATTTATATGTCTACTTTAGTATTATTAATTAGTCTCACAAATTAAAATTACTCTTCCTTCAACTAAAATCTTCTTTTTCCCCCCTAAAAAGTAAAAACATTGACCAAACAAAAAAGACACAAGAATATAGCCCCTCACACACTAGAATAAACACAATATTACATATTTAACATAACATATGATTATGTCTCAGTTAAACAAGTTAAGATCAGCTATAATATGTGTTTTATATTTTTGAATTTAAATTTATCTTAGACATAATAATATTTTATATTGAATATATTACAGTACTCAACTGATTTAATAAATAGGCTTTATGAATGTGTAACATCCACGCCAAAATGAACACTGTGATATGACAACTAAATTAACCGAAAGTGAATAAAAAAATTGTGCTCATTTGTTGAGCACTTAATAATATGCAATATTTGGCCGCACATTCTAATTTACTTCCTTGACAAAAGACTTATACATTTGAAACCACACAAATACATGACTTACAAGTATCGATATAGTGTCAAGTAATGTAAAATTATTAATATTTAATATTTATGAAAAGCTAAAATTGTAAATTATTATAATCTTGATTTATCCAATGACTCAATACTAAAAAAACGAAATCAAATCGATAACTAGATAATTTTTTTTATAAAGTTACTAAAAATTCATTAACCTAATAACTCAACTACAGTAAATTAATAATAATTTTTTATTCAATTGATTGATCAGTTCAATTTTTGCAAAACTCCTGCGACATACTTCATGAAATATAAGATATATTTAAGTCATTTTACTGACCTTGTTATAAAATTCTATGGACTAGGCAAAATTGGAAAGATCATTAACACCATTTGACATTTGATATCCTGCTGAACATTATAGAATGATTACTATGTCCTAATTGGTCACCTTAATTTGTGATAGTAGAATCTTTTATATAGTAAATTCATGTGATTCAGGAATTTAGGGGTAGTGGGCGGTGGAAAGAATTTTTTAAAAAAAAAGGTGAATAGTTTAATAATTTTATAAAGTTTTTTATTATTTTTTAAAGTGTAGTGAGCATAATAATAATAATTAGGAAAGCATGGAATATGATGGCAGCAGGTTTTAAATAAAAAGAAAACATGGTTTGCCTTACTTCTTTAGCAACTTGCTCACATGGGCCTGGCGGTTGCCTCTTCATATAAATATTATTTTTAAAAATTTCCTGTTCCCTACTAATATATTTATTATTAGAATATTCCTTTAAAAGTACAATTATAAAATTAATCTTGGACTTAATCAGATTTTCGAGTTGCAATTGGTCGCTCCAATTTCGTGCCTTAACGAAAATATAATACTTTCTCATTAGAATATTTAAATTAAGAAGTGGCATGATTTTTCTTTGATCTTGTGAAATTTCTAATTTATAATACATCTTCTATATTCCCTTAAGCAACCTTATATACATTAAAGAATGGCAGATGATGTATCATTATTCCTTCAGATTGAGACGTTCTAATTTTTTTTTAAAAAAATTTCATCCGGTGTTCAGTGCTTATATTAGAGTTCCATTATATTCGGAAGCACTTCCTACTAAAAATTTTTTCATTCTCAGATCTTGAACTGGCTAAGGGAGAAGTTAGCCCATCCGCTGCACCAAATCCTTGACATTCTAATTGTTGAGATTAAAAAACTTATTATTAAGAGAAATAAATTTGGGAAAATTACTCTACTTGTATGAACTGTCAATTATGTTCAAATAGTATACATGTGCTACGTTACTATTATACATTCTTGTCAACAAATTGATTTGGATCTCACCTCGAGTCATGTAACAAACTTTGAGTCGTCCAAAATGCTTGAGTTTCAAGTTACATCTTATCGACTTTCATAATTTTTAACAATTTAAATCATTGGAATTATAACCTTGATGTAATTTTGTTATCTCTTTTCAATCATTGCTTTAATGTTTCCTGGTTAGGATTCACTTAAAAAATATTTATGGGCTAATTTCAAATATATACGACCAAATAAAGAATTTCTAGAAAATATTACCATGTTTTATTTATATAGAAAAAATAAAAAATTATAGAAAATATACAATGATTATACAATATAACTTGCCAAAAATCATATAAAGTATATGTTACCTATAGAATATAGATTATTTATATATGAGCTATACATTAAATATACATTATGATACACTCAAAAATTAAGTATAATTTGGTTATACATAAAATAGGCAATCACTATATATGTCTATACAACGAATGCCATTTTTTAAAATTATTTTGATCAAATAACTATCTATTATAATTTTCTCAATATTTTATCGAAGAAAAAGAACTCATTTATATCTATTCTTTTCTTGTATAGTTGAGTTGCAAAAAATACATTGCCAATAATTGCTTTTGTGAGTGTTCAAGATGTGTCAATGTAGCAAATCTCTTGGTCAATAGAATTGCTCGAGAAAGACGTGGTTATCTTATATTATGTCTAATTATCAATATTGACACAATTACTTTTTTGCCATTTCATCTCTTTCACAATCAAAGAAGCAAAAATTACTCTCCAAGAATATCAACTAAGAAACAACAATGGATCTCAAACGTGTCATCTTAGTTTTAAGCTATTCTTAGTTATATTTCTCTGCTTTTATCTTGTAAATTTAATCTTGATATATAAATAGACTAAATGCTCATTTCAATCTTGTCATTTTGTTAAGCTAGAATTAGCTATGTCGAGTGTTAAAGTTTAAATTGGTCGGAGGTGATTAGTTCAGAGAGCAACGGAGTTGTTGCGTAGGAGCTCGAGTTTCTGAATTATCATAGCAAGGGGAAAGGGATTAAGAATTTAATCCTAGAATTAAAAGAGTTTGTAATTGTTGTTGCTCCTAAGGAGAATTTGTGATTTTTTTTCTTCCTTTGGGCAAGGTTGTTTCCACGTAAAATACTTCTGTCTTTCTTTATTATTATTTTTTTCTTATTGTGTTAAGGGATCGAGTTGATTATTAATTGTGAAAGCATATAGGCCATCAAAATATGGAATAATTTCAAATATATACAACAAACTAATTAATTTATAATAAATATACTCTGTATTTTATTTATATATATAAAAAAATCATAGAAAATATACATGACTGTACAATATAACTTGCTAAAAGTCATAAAAAATATACCGTGACTATATTATGTAAATTAGTTATACATGTATTATATACTGAATATATGTTATGATAAACTCAAAAACTGAATATTGCTTCACTATACATGAAATATCCACTGTTTTTACATGTTTATAAAGCGAATGGCCATAATGGTCGCTCGCTGTAATTATCCCAATATATACTACGTATATACTTTGGCTTTATATGTTCTGTAACCAGGCTGAGAAGTGGTCCGGACTCAGGTGTAAATTTCCCTTCGAAAAATTGTAATGAGAAGATCGAATTTAGAGTGTGTTGATTAATTAATAAGGTTTGTTAAGAATGCATGTTGATGTTATATTGGTATAATATCTTGTAAATTTATTTCTAATACCAAATATAATAACTGAAACGGTGATAATCAATATTAAAAATTCTTAAAACGAAGTGTACTTAACTCTATAGTATACATGTCTTCCAGTGAAAAGAAAAAAAAGGCTCAACTTCAACAAATACAATGAACATCATCATATGACAAATGAAAATGCTTGGATCAAAGCTTTTCCTCTTCTGGTATTGGCACCATTTTGGTTGGCAAACTGGTGCATTGTCTCTCTTGTAGTACAAAATAATTTCTACCTGGCAAGTGGTTTAGTGCTTGGAGTACTGCTGGAGAACATCAAAGTAGTTGGGGAACGTTTTGCGAGTACAATCGGGGTCCTTAATGGTGACTGGAACATCTGCACAAGCAGCAAGAGAGAAAGCCATGGCCATTCTGTGATCATCATATGTATCAATCTCCGTTACGTTTAACTTTTCTGGTGGGGTGATTATGCAGTAGTCTGGTCCTTCTACAACTGTTGCGCCCAACTGAAATTTCATCCAGAAGTGTCCAGAGTAAGAAAAACAGAATGACTGATGCAATGAAATATCGAGAACTTCTTCAAGACTACACTAGGCTTGTAAGAGGCTTACCTTCCTAAGTTCTGTGCATATGGCAATCATCCGCTCAGTTTCCTTAACTCTCCAGCTAGCAACTGACAAGAGAAGAAAGGAGTATCTCGAATGTTCAGCATAATCGAGAAAGAGAGGAAAATAATAAGACAACCATGAAAAACAGCAACATTTAAATTTAATCCATGCTTTATGATGACACACTTCATTCCTATTTGAAGTTGTTGTGGATCAGATACATCAACGAGAGACCATACGAATCTAATCCGCAATAGAAGTTCAGACTCGGGAAACACGACCCCTAAGTTATCTTCTACCTATTCAGATATAGATCATGTCTTTATTTATTAGTTCGAGTTACACTTCTTCCTACCATCACTGGCTTATATAAAGTTGGAACTCTTCATTTGATTTCAAAAACCCAATTGAGTAGCACGTGGACATGGTTACTTTGTATGGATCCTTGAATACTTTTAAAAACTAGATACGAAAGTCAGGCCTAACAGTTAGGATACACTATAACATCTGACACCCAATACCCAAGTCCATGTAATATAGCATATAGCCGACTCGACGAGAACACCATCAGACAGTTCTGTATTTCACAGAGGGTTTAAAAATTCAATCTAGGAAATTCATCAACCTAAATTTAGAAAAGTGGTAAACATGATGATGCTATTAAAGGATGTTTCTACTTATCAAAAGAAAAAGAAAAGATACTAAACTATGTTTTTTTTTCCTTTTACCCCTTTACTTCCCAACAGGCAATAAATGTTATAAGCACTATATTTTTAGCATTTTACCTTAAAACTAAGTGCTTATAAGCACCTTTTAAACTTATGCAAACACTCCAAAAGTGCTTAAAGCCGTTTTAGCCTCTTTGCACATTTTAGTCGGGTTATCACAGCATTTTAACTCATTGTGCAGGGAAATCCCCTCATATTGAAAAATAGTTTCCCAGTTCCAATCACTTCAGAATTATATAATATCTAAACAAAGTTCTTCAATACGATTTGATTTCTAGGGAAACAAGGCTGGCCATACCGTCTCTTATGGCAGTAGGGCCATCAGCAAAAAGTGCAACTACAGCAAGAGTCATAGCAACGTCTGGCATTTTGTTCATGTTCACGTCAATGGCACGCAAATGTTTCATTCCAGAAGAGTTCCTTGGAGGTCCTTTAACCGTGACACTGTTCTCTGTCCACGTAACTTTTGCCCCCATCTTCTCGAGGACCTCAGCGAACTTAACATCCCCCTTCACAAAGGAAACATAAAGATCCAAAGTAAGGCCCTTGCTAGAAATTACCTTATTCAGCCATAGACCAGTATTATGGTGCTGTCACCAATTCCAAGCACAAGATGGAAAAGTCTAGAATGTGATTTCCCCAAGGTCTTAATGGCACGAGAAATACCTGTAAACTGCTTGTTCCACAACCTTCAACAGTGACAGTTCCACCTGTGATAGCTGCCCCCGCCAAAAAATAGCTAGCACTTGAGGCATCTCCTTCCACATATGCTTTCCCAGGAGACCTATGATATTCTTGTAACTGTTAGCTTTATTGATCTGTAGAACCAGATTATCAAAGACATTAATACACTGTGAAAGCAGACTTACTTGTACTTCTGACCTCCTTTTACCAAGAATCTGTCCCAGCTATCACTATGCTCCACAAAGACACCAAATCGCTCCATCAACTTAAGTGTCATTTCAACATAAGGTACAGATATCAGTTTGTCAATTATTTCAATCTCCACATCTCCTAGAGCCAGGGGAGCAGCCATAAGCAGAGCAGTCAGGTATTGGCTGCTGATAGATCCAGAGAGCTTTACCTGATAGATATAAAGGGAGTATATCTTAGCAAGAGCTCAAAAATAGTTTACATTATATACTTCCATACTAGGAAAGAAACTGAGTAGTAAACAACAGACAACATATGAATTATGACTCATCAATATGATGTTAAGAAATATTTAAGAATCAAATGTATCTTCTTTAGTTTAGTGGCAGCGACAAGGAATGTGAAGAGATCAAATGGAGGGGACAAGAGACTTTTGGAGGAAACAAGAGAAAATAAAGGAAGAAAGCAAGTTACTTGAAAATTTTGAACTCAACCTTCCGCATTTAGGACTTCTCGTTAAGTGGATAGAGACTAGAGTTATATTGTTTGTGATCATACAAGCTTGATACATGCAAGAAAACTATATTGACTATAAACTAATCTATACGAGGAAGCCAGTTCATGCTTGTTCTTAAACTTGGAAGGTTCAGTAGTTCTAAACTATTGAGTATGAACTGAAAGAAAATGAAGATAAATCAGATGGAGAGAAAATATATTTGCTACGACACAATTAAAATGAAATAGAAGTGGCCCCTCTCTTATGGCTTAAGCTTTTTAGATGAGGCTGTACACATAATTCAAGAAGGTTCCAGAACAAGGTTGAGGTTTCGGGTTCAAGTCTCACACCACTCATTCCCATCTGTAACGAATTGTATCAACTGATGAGAGGGATTTTTTGGCTTTATTACTCAGGATACAAATTCAGATAAAGTAAGCCGATTTCTCCTAAGTTGAAGGTATGCATTTTAACTTTTCAAGCCAAGACTCCAGTGCATTTACAAGTTACAACACTACTCATCTTTTTGATAATATTGTTCCTAGTTTAAGACAATTTTAGCAACAGGCTATCAATTACTAATATTATACATGTGGACATAATAAAATTATAATCCTCACCTTCCCTCCTGGAAGACCACCTTTGCTGACGATTCGAACTGGAGGACAATTCGTACCAAGGAAACAATCTACTTCTGCACCAAGCTGCTTAAGACCATCAACCAAATCACCTATTGGTCTCTCTCTCATCCTAGGAACTCCATCAAGTACATATCTGTAGCACAAAAATTATTCACGGAGTCAACACTTACAACAAAATAAGATTTTGTTACCACAAAATAAGATTTTGTAGACACCCCCCCAAAAAAGAAACAACTTTAACTAAAGAAGAAGCAAATAAAAGTACTCCCATTCACTGTCTTGTTCGCTACCATTGAGAAAGATGGTAAAACACATGACAAAAGTATGCATGCATTTCTGAAGCTCTCAAAGCATCACATCCAGATTACCATACATTTGAAGACCTAACTGACATCTAATTAATCACCGAGTGGCAACTATTATTAACCAAAAAAAGATTAATTATTGATGAAGACTAACAAAATGGCTTCAGAACGTAATACTTGAAGTGAGTCTAACTATTATAATGAGTAAGACAACAAAACAGCCCCAAAACAATGAAACAACACTGGAAAAAAAATAAGAGAAACGGAAAAAGCAAAAAGGATTAAAACAAAAGCTACGAAGAAAGAACGATTGAAAGACCTTGAATGTCCACCAGCTGCAGTAACTGCTGCTGTCAACGGCCGCATTGCTGTTCCTGCATTTCCAAGGAATAGTTGGATTTCTTCCTCAGACTTTGTGCCAACAGGAAACTGCCCACCACAACCTTCCACAATTGCTCGTTGATTTCCTTTGTCATCTTCAACATGAAGTCCAAGTGTTTTCAACGCACCAAGCATGTAATGAATGTCATCACTACTCAGTAAATTGTCAACAACAGTCCTTCCCTGAAATTCAAGTGCCAGTGACATGTAATGGCAGCACAAGGTTGTAAGTACATATATCAAGAATATGAAAGCATGTAAACGATGATTAAAGAACAAAGGACATGAATATATAATTGTCAGCTTATGCAGCTTAGAAAGGTTGCACGCTTGGGGGATATTAGTGTATTATACAGTAAGAGTTGTTCAGGATACTGTGAGCTTGGGAAGTGAGTTCTCAGTTGGTAAGGACAGCTTATACAAAGAGTAATGTGTTGCTTTCCCTTAGCTCCCTTCCCCACGCTAATAGCATCAGGTTTTACCATATACAGTACTTAATTTATACTGTTTTGCATAACACCATTAATGGCGCTACTCAAACGAACATCTCCTCGAAATAATTAAGAAACAAAAAACACACTGACCAAAATGTAACCCACCCTAATGACTACACTAGGGTCAGAAATTCAAAAGGGGAATTGATGAATCCCAAAGAACCACAACAAAATGCCACAAAAGATGAACATTTGGCAGATCAATTTGGTCAACAGATTGAAGAAATGCAGTCATTTCAACAAAAATCAAAACATTAAGCAAAAAATAAGATGCGAAAACAATTTATGTTTTCTAATATCTTAATATGACAAATATTGCAAGTAGTACTTCCAAAATCAGAGAAATACCAACGTTAAAGTGGTAAAAAGTATATTTAACCTCAAAGCAGATGATATTGAATTTAAATGAATTATCAAAACCATTGGAACCAAACATATCAACTCAGTATGTTTGGTGCAACAAATTTCAATGAAAATGTTTGATAGTTTGATTACCTTAAACTCAAGAAAGTTTTTCCTCAGTGAAAATTGTTTCCACCAAAATGGGGCATTTTCCTTTATAAACATCCCAGCTCTTATATAATTTACATGTATCAATTAATGCTTAGTCATTGTTATCAACTTTTAATACCTCAAAATATCACCAAAAGATTATTCCATTTATCCTAAACTATATACAACTACCATAAGTCACCTACTTTTATTTTTACTTGATAATTGTGGTATCTGGACCAACTTGTGCGCATCTCGACTAATTCTATGAAATACTCACCACCTCCCACCAGCAACAGGTATCAGGAAACAATGTCCACCAAGAACATAGCAGGTGAGAAAAAATCACCTAATGTGTTTTGTCTCTGCTGGAAATTAAATGTGAGTCCTCACGATGTTCAACCCATGTCATTGACCACTAGGGCACACCCAAGGTGCTATAAGTCACCTACTTTTATACCAAAGAGAAACACTGGAAAATGATCAATAAAATAATTTCCTAAGAGAAACATTTTCCTCCATCCGAAAAGCATTCTTAGTGTAAACCAGGATGCCAAATAAAAGACCAAACACACCATGTATACATTTGCACATTCAACAAACTATACCAAAGAGAAAAAGACCAAATCTTCAAGTCAATTCAGTTCACAACCCATTATAGATATAGCAACCCATAGCTCAGCATCCATCAATCAAACCCAAACGAAAAGACAAAGGGGAAACTAAAGTTGGTAACTTTACCTCAGAAAGGGCAGCAAGAAGGAGAATACGATTGGAAAGGGATTTCGAACCAGGCAATTTAACAGTGCCAGATATATCTTTGATGGGTTCCAGCACAATTTCATGTGGTTTCTCTGCAGTAGCCACTGATGCAGAAATTCTAAAAGATGACTTCTTCACCTCCCTCAAAACTGAATCTTTCTTGAACACCCCTAAAGATTTTGCTGAATTTTTCTTTGATCCAAAGAAGAGAGAATTTGAAAAGAGAGGACCCTTTTGGGTTTTAGAAAGATTAGAATTGAGACTAAGGGTCTGTATCCCTTGTGCCATGCTACTAATCTGTGCCATTGCTCTGAATCTTTTCCACTCCCTTTCCTTTCAGACCAAACTTTGGGTTGTTTTTTTGAGAAATTTTAAAGTCTAATAAGAAAATGGTTGTGGTAGGTAAGATTGAAGGGAATTGGGGTTAGGCAATTAAGCATATAAGGAGTAGAACTCCAATGGCCAACTTCACCAACCACCTTTTGTTCTCTGAATACTTCTCTTCAAGCCATCCAGGGTTGTTGAGGTTTTGAGGGTAGTTGTGCATTTGACTAATGCAAAAATTTTGCAAAACTGATCCCTTAATTTTTAAAATATTCTAACTCATCATCATTCATTTTTCAGAACACGCCTCTACTTGCACTAATTTTGTATGTTTTGACCATAAAATACTTGTTATCATTTACAAAGTGTTTTTGTGTAGTTATTCTGATGCTAGGAAATAAGGTTTTTTCTTAGTATTATTAATTTGTTTTATGTATCTTTTCCTTATATTAGAAAAGAGTTGTTCAACATGTATGTTTTTTAAGTCCTTACAATTAAATTTGAAGATCTATTAGTTTTTTTAATTTTTGATTAAAATCAGTTGTCATCTTCAAGTGATTTTAATAAACATCTCAATTTATAATTTTATTTTTTATTGTCTCCTTTTAAACACCTTAGCCTATACTTTGACCTTTCATTTCTATTTTATCGTCTCATCGACTAAATTCACCAGAAAACAATTTCTTTTTCCATATCAAAGGCATTCATTTTAAAGTAAATTTTAATCTGAACTTTTTAATTAATTTGAACTTTTTAATTCTTCTATCATCTTTATTTTGCTCAAACTTGAAGTTTATTTGTTCAATTTCCTTTTGTTTTGCTCAAAAATAAAGTGCCCTCGTCTTAAAAGGAAAAAAAAAATTATCGACATGCATGGCGAAGTGGTCAATTTATGTTTTAAACATTTGGAACGCAGAGTAAACCATATTTGATAAGGTAATACTTCCTTTGTTACAATTTATATGATTTATGATCTAAAATGAGTCATAAATATTTGTGAGATCAGAAATCATTTAATGAAAAATAAAATAATTATTTTAAGTCAAATTTTTACTAAATATAAAAGTAGATCTTTTTTTATTGAGTAAAAAAAAATATATGTCATGTAAATTAACACAGGAGTAATCCGTTTTCTCAATAATACTTATGTATTTTGTGCTAGGTGGTTCTTCGTTTCCTTTTTTTTTTTTTTAGGAAATCCTTGGGATGGAAGTTGATTGGTAAATCTTGTCTTGAGGGGTAGGTGGGAGTCGTTGTGCTCGGAAGATATGAACCCCACAAATGAGCAAACTATACTGAATACAAATTTTAACTGTTGTATTTCAAAATAATATTTTTTTTGTTACATCGGGGAGGGAGAAAATAAAAAAAAAAACGTTACGTTATTGACAAAATTTGAACGATCAATCTTAACTATATAAGTGTGAAAGTTCACTCAATGGGATGACCCGGGATCCCTATAGTTTTGCGTTATGCTTTTGTTACTTTCTCCTCAAAAATCAAATCGTTTTTCTTTTCTTTATGTTATGCTTAATCTGTTGTCATGATCCATCAATCGATTATCTGGAACGGGAAAGAATTTAGAGTCATGGAGAGGTTAGTAAAAGACTTAAAACCTTGTGTAGGAGAGAAAGACGAAGGAAGAAGAAGAGATACCACAAGGGTTTGAATTTTTGGCTCATTAGCAAAATCTTCACCTAAAAATAACTTACGTAATTTGTTTGACATAAGTTTTTATAACAATATATATGCAGAAAAGTTAATTTTGTTTATGAGATAGGAACTTGAAATATTTCAACAACTTTCAAATGAAGAAGATAATAGGCATGAATTTTTAGTTTATATTGACTTGTAAATAATTTAAGCAATACAAGCAACTTTCACATAGGCAAAATTTATGATTATTGAATAAGTTCATTATATTGAAATATTCTGAACTTCTGCTTCGTAAAAAAAATAAATTTATACTATGCATGATGATATATCAGATAGGAATATTTCTTTTAAAAAAAAACATTTTTATTTTTTTCCTAATAATTCTTACATTTCATGTGAAATGTTTACTTTTCTAATGAATGGTATTCAATATTTGTTAAGGAAAAATAATTATAACCTATTAAGTGTATTTAGAAATAGGGCCACGAAATTTGGGTTTTAAGGTATGTGTCTTTTTCAAAAAAATAATGTTAAGCGGCTCTTGAGAGATCATTCTTGTACATAGAATTATTCATCGTGCATGTTTTCACTAATATTTTTTTATTTTCAATTCAATGTTTTATACCTTTATTGAAATTCGATTTATTTGAATTTGAGTCACGTATGACCCATTCAGGATTGAGCGCTTCCTATCAAAACTTAAATTAGATAAAATATCCATTAGGTCAAAATTCTTTACATAAAATAACTCAATTATCATTAATACATAAAATGGTCATTTAACCACTCTCAAATTCAAGCACAATGCTGTTTCGCTACTATTTTTCTTTTTCTGCTTTGTCCGTTTTTGGGAGGTGGGGGATGGGCATTTCCTTTTTTTCCTTCTCTCCTTCCTTTTTCATCCTCCTCCTCCTCTTCTTCTTTCATGTTTAAAGCTTGAATTTAAAAATCAATATGCTGTAAATATAAATTTTTTCAAGTGAATTAATAATATATCCAAAGATTTAAAAGTATTGAAAGTAACTCATATCTAAATTTTGGGACTGTTTAGAGTATATTTAAGTTGGTTGGAACTGAAAAAAAGACGATCTAAAATGTATACTTTACTGTATCAATAATGTACATACATCTTAGATACATAGTTATACGGTAAATGATGTATAAGTTATACATCATGTATACATAAGTATATATTATTGGAAAAATAATGTAATTAGGCAGACATATGAGATATATTTATATTATACAACTATAGTTTGAAAACAAAATACAATTTATAGCTATAGTTAGGATTTTATTGCTATAGTAAGGGTTTTGTTGCTATTTTCTCTCTCGTCTCTTCCTCTCTCCGTTCTCTTTGCAATTTCTTGTCACATATACAATTACATATGTATACTAACTACATATATATAATTATTTTGATAGATATACATAGTTAATTCGACAGATATACAAATAATTATTTTCTCTTTATTGTATAAGAGAGAATGTAAGGTGAAGTAAGCACGTCTTCGTCGACACATAACAAGGATTTTTTTTATCTAATTTAATTAGTTATACAATTTTATTAAAATAATGGAACCCCTTTAGTTATGACTTTTAATTTTAAATTCACATCCTTTAATTGTAGTTTTATTATTTTGAATGTTGATAATGCCTGTGTATATTTTTATAACTGTTTTGAGTAAAAAATCAATGATCAGTAATGAAAAATATTTTAATTATAGATAGATTCATAGACCTCTTCATATTAGATTTGCACAAAAAAAAAGATGATTTATTATCACGTATGCAAATCTATATATAAATTATTTAATCAATACCACCTAAAATATCAATATTAATAATATTTATCAAATATTTTTTTTACACTTAATAAGGTAATCTAATATTATCTAATTAATATCATAGAAAATAAATTTATAAATAAATATTGAGTATGTACTTACTACGGGATTTTCATACTAGTAGTATTTAAATAAATAAAGGGAAAACTGAAGTTTGGTCACATTCTATTTGATGTGTATCAAGACCAATTTCTGAAGCTTAATTCCACGCATGAAATTCGAAGGCAAAAGGAAATTATCACATTAATCTTTTATGCCATTAATTTGTTATTAAGAGTACTAACTTGGATGATTAGTTTAGGACAAAGATGATAAGTACTGTCCGTGCATACGACAAAATACAGTAAGCAAAGGCCATCTTGTCATTATTACTACTAATGTACTAGAGCATTTCGCCATATTTTTGGTTAAATTCGAAATTTTATAATTAAACGAACTTTTTGAAATTAATAAAAAAATTAAAAATATCATGACTGAACATAATTGTTCTTATATATTTGTATATATTTTGATCCAGATTATTTGTGGACATGTACAAAACTTAATTTACGTTTAAACAAAACTAGATTTTCACAGCAAGGTGATTTGGAGTATTGTACTTCAACATCGTGCTAAGTTAAATGGTATCACGTAAAATGGAACGAAAGAAGTAATAAATCCCGAAAATGGTGAGTACCAGTTGAAATGCTAGTATCAACTTTTGTGTCAAATATAGCACGTTTAGAAAGACACCATAAACAAGAAACACTTTGGAAAGATGCAAAGGACTTGTTTCCACTCTTCTCTTCTCATTTTAAAATTGTAAGTTTGAGTGATTAAAAAAATAAAGTAAGAAACTTCTAAAAAAAAAAGGATAAATAAAAAGACACAAAAGATTGAATATTTGAATATGTTTAATTTTATAATGTTAAAATTGTCATGTAAATTGTTTAAAAATGAAAACACTTATTAAATATAAAAAAATGTATATATTTTTAGACATGACATAAAAGAATAGTTACTCTATGGTAAAACAAATGGATTAAATAGTTATTTTTTATGAATTTAGGAATTGGAAGTGCCAAAAGATTGCTTAATTTGGTTTAGAAAAAGTTACACCATTTATTTTTAAAAAATAAGTACACATCTCATATTATTTCTTTTATATCATAAATTATGTAGGAAGTACAATTCACTAAGTTACTTATATTTATTAAATGTCTTTTGCAAATCAATCATTATTAAGGAGTAGTTTTTCAATACAAAAATACAATTTAAAAAATGTACTACATTTTTTTGTTGAATTTTTAAGATGAGTCTTATTTAGAAAGTAAAATATAGAAGAAAGAAGAGTATCATTTGAAAAACTTCTACTGATCTAAAATCGTTAATTAGGATCAAAAGATGCATCTTCTCAGAAGGAAAGGAGGATTTTGGATAAGAGAACTTTGGGATAGAAGAACTAAAATTGGCCTGAATTGATTTTTCTTGGGTTGATTACACTGAGTAACACACCCCTATTTATACTCCCTTCGTCTATCTTTATTTATTCACTATACTAAAAAGAGATTCAACAATACTTGTCCACTTTATGAAATCAAGAAATAATTTTATATTTTGTTCCTAATTTACTCTTATCATTAACTATAGTCATTCTCAATTATATTTTTCAAGACATGTATATATATTATATTCAAAGGGTGATTAGTAAATTAAAATTATCCCTATCATTTACTGTTTCTTAATTATGTGCCAAGTCAATAATGGATAACTATTATTCGATGAAGAAGATATTTATCTAGGAATGCTTCTAAAAATTATTCTGAATAACTCTATTTGCTAGCCATTTTAACTATCTTTTAAGTCTAATATCTAAGATATAATATAAACTACAATAGATCATTCAAGAAGCTTTTCCCATAAAAATCAAAGTTTTTTTTTTTTAATTTCAAAAAATTAACTTAAGTTATTTTCACAATTGAACAAAATCTTTTTCATTAAATGACATTTACTTTAAAACAGAAGTATATCTAAATTGACATAATAAATAACGTAGGGACAAAAACAATCCCAAAAAATAGAAAGAATAATTTTTACTTTAATTCTGTTTGACTGTTGTGTTAGCTATATTCCAAACTTGTGGGTCAATGCAATGTTTTTCACCTTTCTTTGCCTATAAATCTCATTTCAATTTCCTAGACTTTCATGTTATCTTATCACTTTTACTTAAAAATAGACATAAGCATTGATTTGCTTGGTTCCCAAAGTTAGAATATAACAAACAAACAAATAATATTCACATCAAAAAAAGGCTCCACCTTTTCACTATAAATTCCCTGTTTTAGTGCTCTTCATCCTAGTACCTCCCTTGTTCTATTTTTCCAAGAATCATGGACCTAAAACAGATGTCTACTGTCAGAGATGAATCCTCAGTCACCATGACTGAATCTGAGGTACATTTTCTCGTCATCCAATCTTGCTTCTCCTGTTCTCCAGGGAGGGTTATATCTAGTATCTTCTGCTTAATTTGAGTTCCTTTATCTCTCTGAGATAGTGATAAAGTCTGTGTATATTTTGCCATTCTCAGATTCCACTTGTGACCAAATTTCACTGGATATGTAGTCGTGGTTTATATATAGATTGTCTTATTTATTTGATTGCGCGCTTTTAATAATTAAGACTTATTCAACGAATCTTTTTTAATTTTTTTTTACAAATTCGACTGTTATTATTGATCAGTTAGATGAACTACATGTTTTTTATTAGCTTATAGCGGCTTCATTTTATTTTTTTTAATCTTCTACTAATCTGATAATTGATTCGTGAGTTCTATATTACTTGACACTTTGGGGTCAAAATCTATATTTATTGTCTTAAAATTCAAAATTTATGACGTCTAAATTATAAATTTGTTGGTTAGAAAAAAAAAGCATAGATAAAGATTTATGCAGATCTACTGTTGTTTTTGATATGAAAAAGTAACTTTAAAAAAAATAAACCGAAAAGTTTGGGTATGATATATGATCAATCTTTTGTTATAAATATGATGAAAAATTTGATGGTAATCATCGGCCATCATTATATTGTCACTTGTTTATGTGACCAAAATTCGAAAAAGCTTGATACGTATTATTACTTTATTAATATATGAATTTAATTTTAAGCCGCCTAATTAATCAATCAAATAAAATCAAGAGGCATGCTTAATTAATTAATCTTACTAACAAATACAGTAGTAAGCTTCAACTTTTTCTTTCTGTTTTTTTTAAGAAAAAATTAAGAAAAAAAATCTTTTTTGTCTCTATTAATGCATGCTTTCTTCTCGTGCCATCATGCAAATAAAAACCTTCAAATAGATAATGATGGATTCCACCTACCTTATTTTACTCAACAATATCTCTATGGATAATTTGTTCAATTCTCCATGTATTTAAATTCAAATAAATAAAAGAAATGTCTTATAAATAAGTACTCTTTACATCTAATAGGTATAAAATATATTAATAGATTAATACTGTTTTTATTTTAATTTGTTTATCTGACAAAGTTTAAAAATTAGAGAAGACTTTTAAATTCTGTGATGAAAAACATGTGATGTGAAAAATTAAAATTAAAAATTTATCCAAAAAATAAACTTTTTTTAATAAATTAAAAAAAGAAGAAGTAAACACAGACAAATTGAAATGGAAAAGGGGTTAGAGAGCACTCAATTTCATCTAATCTTTTGCATGCGTTTTGTGTGAGATTAAGTAAATACAAATGATCATGTGTTAGCTTCTGATTAATTATCTTATTTTGTTTGCGTATCTTCTTAATTAACTCCTTTTTTTTTTCCAATCTCAAATAAAAAATTAAAAAACTAGTCCTCTCCAATTTATACGTACATCACCATAATTTCTTTTTGCTATTTGCAAGTAATGCCACTTGTTCATTTATTCCTTTTTTTTGTGTGGATCAACAAAATATAAACTATATGTTTGTATGTTTTTTTTGTTTAATAAAAAGTGGATATTTAGGGGTAAAGAGTGATTTATTAGTGATTAATGGACTTGTACATGTACAAGGTTTTAGCTATACACTTCCACCATCAATGGTTGCTAGTGACGGAGTCAGAACTTTCTTTAAAAGAGTTCAAAATTTTAAGAAATAGACACATGAACTAAGCGAAGGGGGTTCGACATTTATTATATATAGATAAAAAATTATTTTTACCATATATAAATAGTATAATTTTTAAGAAAGGGGGTTCAGATGAACCCTGTCATCCTAGTGTGGCTCCGTCACTGATGATTGCAGTGAGATGAATATGATCACTCAATCCTTAATTAGAAAAATTGAGTTCGACTTCTAAGAACTAAAAGATTTTGGAGAAAAGTTCTTTTTTTCGATGAGTCTTATACGACATGCATGAGTTAGGTAGATTAATCAGGCCAGTTGATTCTAAATACTAAATGATTTATTTAAAAATAAAAAAAGAAGAACACTTTACACTTCCAAGATTAGTTAATACCAGAATTGTTTTCTTTTTCTCATTCAAAATTAATTATGCAGTGCAACTTATCTAGTTGCTGTTAAGATTAGCATTTTGATTCTGCTGATAACCAAATTTTCTTTTGGAAAAAGGAACAAATTGCTAATAGCCAGCTCAACATTATGCACTGTGTCAACTTGTATTTGGACTTCATTATTACCTCAATTTTATTGTGTCTACATTCAAATCTGACAAACCCCATTTCCAGGTTCTCTCAGGTTATTGTCGCGTCAATCAGGAAAACAAAGATTACAGTTCCACATTCAAATCTGACATAAAGTTACCCCTCTTTTTGACTCAAAACCTTTTAAAACTGTTTTACTAGAATTTGAACCAATGAGAAGGCAGAATCATCTCCTTTAATTATTGTTATCTGAAAAATGATAAAGTAAGTCAAAGTTAATTCAAGTACCAAAAGAAAATCTCCTACAACATTTTGTATGTCTGTTATTTTTGGTGGGGTAGAAAAGAAAGGGAGCATGCTTATATATATAATGTGAAACCTCATCATATTTCATGTTAGGATATAATAATATTTGAAGTCTAATGTCTTTTTATGGATGGCCAACAGGAAGGTAAAAAGAAACTTTTGGATTGTTGTACAAAAGATGGATCAACAGACAGGCATGGCAAACCAGCAATCAAGGCAAAAACTGGTGGATGGAAAACTGGATCACTCTTATTAGGTCTACTAATCACACTCTTATTTGCATACTCCCCCTGCTACAACATTTGCCACAACTTTCAACACTCAGGAAACAAATAATAAAATTAATATTTTGTATGTAGATCCAACCACATGCGAAAACGTAAAAGTTTAAAGAATTATTATACTATCAGCATGATTTAACATGTCATACCAGGTTATCATGTCATACTTTGTCCTAACATTTACTATTATCGTATGCAACTGAACCTGATGGTGGATTTAGGACATATACAATGAAGAAGTACCGATGCTCCTGTTAGGAAGTGCGAGAGGTTGGATTTAGGGGTTATATGGAGGAGTAACGGTAGACCGAAGAAGTATTGGGGGAGGTGATCAAACAAGATATAAAGAAATTTGATCTCACCGAGGACATGACCTTAAATAGAAAGGAGTGGAGGTTGCGAATTAAAATAGCAGACTAATAGGCTAGTAGTGATAGGTTGATGTCTGGCCTTGGGATATAGTAGGGTAGTAGGATTAGTCATGTCTTTATTTTCTGTTGTCACTCTCCCTCGTATATATGTCAAATTTATCGTATTTACATATTATCATGTGCTTTTAGTTATTAGTGGGTCTTCCTTTTTCTTTTTTCTTTTCCTTTTTCCTTTTTTTTTCCATATCTAGTTTAATCATTTTTGAGACGAGGGTTTCCCGGAAACAGCCTCTCTATCTCCGTGGGGTAGTGGTAAAATTTACGTACAATTAACCTCCCCAGACCCCACTTGTCGGATTCGACTGGGTATGTTGTTGTTGTTTGTTGTTTAATTGAGCCTGATCGTGTAAAAATATCATACACTATCAGTGCACGAACTTAAATTATCCATGGAAGGATAGAGAAACAGAGTTACCTTTGGGTTCAAAACACACATCTACAGGAAGAAGGAAAATGAGGAGTGAGTTTGGCCAAGTCACAAAATATAAACAGAATTAAGAAGTAGAGAACCAGGACAAAATCATGATTTTCCATGTTTTTAAGATGTCCAAACTTATCACAGTGCATAATCTGTGAGATGAAATTTCTCTGAATTATAATGATAATAATATGGTAGCTGTCTGTTCTTTGATTAATGCAGTCAGTGAAGGATTGGCTGCAGTTGCATTTACTGGAGTGGAAGTGAACATGGTTCTTTTCTCAAAGACTGTGCTAGGGCAGTCAAATGCTGAAGCAGCAACCATGTTCAGCAAATGGATGGGAACACTTTATATTTTCTCTTTACTTGGAGCTTTCCTTAGTGATTCTTATCTTGGAAGATACCTCACTTCTGTTGTCTTTCTAGCTGTTATGAATGTTGTAAGTTAGCTTTTTCCATAAACACCTCTGGCTCCACAATTCATTCTCAGATAATTGACGTTTCTGAACAGTAAGGATTCATATAGTCCACCCTCAACTTGCTTTTTGCAGGGTTTGGTGGTATTGTCTCTGTTAACTCAAGCATTCATGCTTGAGCCCGAAGGTTGTGGCAAGTTGGGAAGGCTATGTAAACCTCAATCGCAAGTTGAGGTTGCCATGTTCTATTTATCGATCTACCTGCTAGCTCTAGGGAGCGGCTCTATAGAACCAGCACTAGCCACACTAGGAGCTGATCAATTTGATGAAGAGGATCCAGAAGAGAGTCATTCCAAGACGAAATTCTTTAGTTATTTCTATGTTGCTCTAAACCTTGGATCGTTGGTTGCTGAGACACTTCTGGTTTACATGGAAAACATGGGAAGATGGACTCTTGCCTTTTGGATATCTACAGCTTGTGGCTTTGTTGCTCTGCTCTCAATCATAAGTGGTGCCCCTAGGTACCGACACATTAGACCTGCCTGCAACCCCATTTCCAGGTTCTCTCAGGTTATTGTCGCGTCAATCAGGAAAACAAAGATTACAGTTCCTACAAATGGAGAGGGATTATATGAAGCTCGTGGAAGAAATGAAAAGGACAGTTCCAGAAGAATCTCACATACAGATGACTTCAAGTAAGCTTAGCTTGCCCTGTTTTAGGATCTTATGCTTAGTGATGTTCTCCATAATGCTGATTAAAATCATCAACTTCAACATATGACACGTTCTTGTAACTTGTATGAATAGGTTTCTTGATCAAGCTGCAGTGATAACCCCATCGGACATGCTGGTATTACCAGACAAAACTGAAATTCCTAACCGATGGAGGCTCTGTACTGTGACACAAGTTGAAGAAGTCAAATGTGTGCTAAGACTAATGCCAATATGGTTCTGCACAATCTTGGCATCCATTGTCTTTGTGCAAGTGCTATCTCTCTTCGTTGAGCAAGGATCTGCAATGAACACAAGCACAATGATCTCGGGCTTTCACATTCCACCAGCAAGCATGACAGCATTTGACATAATAAGCACTTCCACCTTCATCATTTGCTATGAGAAGATCCTGATTCCCCTGTATGTGAAACTAACCAAAAGTAAGCCTAAGCTCCCGAGTGAGCTACAAAGAATAGGGATAGGATTGGTCATTTCAACAGTAGCTATGGTGATTGCAGGCTTGGTTGAACAAAACAGACTAAGGTTTGCTAATGAAGGAGGGGAAGAGACAAGTTCTTTGAGTATTTTCTGGCAAACACCACAATATGTGCTTGTAGGAGTAGGGGAAGCATTCATCTATGTCGCTCAGTGGGAATTCTTTGCATCACAAATTCCTGATAGCCTGAAGAGCATGGGGCTTGGCTTGTCCATGTCTTCCTCAGCACTCGGTAGCTACTTGTGCAGCGCCATACTAAGTGTGGTAATGAAGATTACAACAAGACATGGAAAGCCAGGTTGGATACCTGCAAATTTAAACGATGGTCACTTGGATAGGTTCTTCTTCCTTTCAGCTGCTTTGACTGCACTAGATCTTGTACTATTCGTCATGTGTGCCAAGAGGTATAAGTCTATAGCACTAGAAAAACGAGAGGTAGGACGGGAAATGGAAGCTACAGCTTGAACCAATGAAAATTTGTAACTTCTCCACAACAGTTGTTCTATTAGGAAGTAAACACAAAATATCAAGCTGAGCATTGTGGAGACATACTTGAGAGGAAAGAAAAAAATAGAAAGCAAAGGAAAACATGCTTTAGTTACTGAATGTTTTATTTTATGACAATCTTGGCATTGACCAAAACCTCTCTTGCAATCTTGATTTTGCTTATAATACCTTCATGGATCATATTGATGACAGAACAGACTTGTTTTCATGTTTTGACAGAGTTCACTCTCCACTCACCCTCATAGTACAAGACTCGAAATCTTTCGAACACTGGAACAAGCACTAATTCTACTGCAGGTCTTTAGCAATAGTTTTGTATCATTGTCATACCTATATCAAGTTAATGACTTTCATAAGCTATTTTAAGGACTGGAGTTGTCCTTCATAACATTTACTTGTTAGATAATTAGTTGAAGAGCAGATTTAGACAATATTCAGATAAAGCTATAACACATGTTACTGAATGTCAACCAGTTCAACAACTCGCCACAAAACAAAATGGTTTAAAAGGCAAATCTGGGACTCCCCTTAGGGGTGACGCAGCATCTAAACGTTCTGAGACAACCTTGGAGCGCAGAGTCTCATGGATTAACGTCAGGATAGATCATACATTTGCCCCATTCAACTTTTTGCCATGAGTTATTGCCTTGTATGCCTTGAGAATGCCTCATGCACACTTTTGCATCTTGAATTGTTTGGGCCTGTATGCCCCCCAACATGTTCTGTTTGAAGTTTCTCTTAACTATTTGCAAATACTAAACATGTTTTTGAACTAAGATTATTAAATTGGAGACTTTAAAACACTATAAAAGATTCAAAACATCCACACATAACAAAATCTGCACCACTTACCAGATATAAGTGTCACAGGTTCTTCATAATGAATTGCAACGGTAGCTTATTTTGGGAGGCAAGTTTACAGATAATCCCAATCAATGACATGAAATAATCCCCATTGCCCAATTCGGTGTTGCAATAGGAAACTGAGCATTTACCAGACCTATCTAATACTTCAATTTTTGTCCTAATATGCTTTTAGTGCTACAATAAGGTGAATAAACACTTCCACTGGTGCTTATCCTCTGTCAAACTTCCCAGTAAAGATGAGTACAAGCCTAGGCGGTCTCTATAGAATGCATGTTACTGCTTCCTTTCATATTTTTAGAATTACTGCAGCTCACTTGGATATCTTGGCAGTAAGTTCTCTTACCAGCTTTGCAGCAACCATTGCAGTCATGCCATCAACAGTATCACGCTGTGGGTTGAACTCAACGACGTCAGCACCAACGACATCAGCTTGAAGGTTATGCAGTATGTTTAGAACATCACGGAATGAGAGACCACCAGGCTCTATATGAGATACTCCTGGAGCAAATGCTGGATCCATACAGTCAAGATCCACGGAGATATACACACCCTTTACACCTTCACCAAGTTTCTGAATGTACAAGAAAAATATTAGGCAATTGAGATTATCAATGACGCAAAGAAATAATGAAATTCCATCATATAGACAATGGAAGAATTCCTTGACAATGAAATTCGGCATATTCAGAGTTCCTCAAGTGCTGAGCACATTTGCAAGTACATAATTTGGGCCGAAAAAACAAGAGGGTAAGGAAAAGGAAAGCGATGGTAAAGAAAGACAGACCAGATTCTCCAAATATTGGCGGTCTCGGGAAAATGTTCGCATTTCATATTGCTCCACGCCAAACCTTTTTCCTTGTTCTCGGCCTTCTTTAGTAATTGATCTAATTCCCACCTACAAACAAGATCAGGTTCTGGTAAACAATTTCTATTGTTTATGCTTGCGGGAGAGTAAGCTCCTTGGAAACCCAAAGAGTACATGCTTATCCTATCACAACAAAGATTGTTTCACAGCATAATGCAAGAATAGCATACAAAGTTGTACATGCTAGTTGGTCTATAGAAAGAGCTTATATTACTTGCAAAAGGCGTCGAGCATAACCACCCTCCATTATTCGCGCAAAGCTTGATGCATGTGAGTATTTGTTTCCTTCAAAGGCATGATAAATGTCAGGATGAGCATCAAGGTGAAGGATATCAATAGGTCCTCCAAGCTTTTCAGACACAGCTCTTACAACAGGATAGGATATAGAGTGATCACCCCCTAACACCAAGGGGCGCAATGGATTCTGAAAATGTCAAAATGGGAATTAAAATAAGCAAATAAATATGCAAAGGCAAAAGACATCAGAAACTGAAACATGCTTCTTAGGCAAGGCCAGTATGTTTCAGTTTCTGAGTAGAGTTACTAATTATGACAACTGTTTTATCCAGTCATCAACGTATAAGAGATGTTTTAATTCAGAAGCAAGAAGTCATACGACAACAGTGAGTATTGATGCTTCATTGAATGCAACTTAAGATCTTTTTTCTCTTGTTCACAATGAGATGAAAAAATTGGCAGGATTACTGTACCAGAACAGAGAAGGCACAATGGTTTGATGCCTAAATATATAGACATCAGTAAATAGTGTTGAGCATACCCTTCCAGCTTCAAAAATCATATTATGGATAAAAAAGCTCCATGAGAATAACACATGAGGTCATGAAAAGAAATCTCTTTTTCGTTTCTAACATTTCATAGTCATATGGATGAAGGTGAGAAAGCTAATTTCACATTGGTAACCCAAACAATATAATGAAGAGAGAGAATAAAAGCCAAAATTTTAGAATGGTGCAGATAGGACTTAGACATCGTAAAAAGAATTTCTCTTTTTACTGGTTTTGGATGGGGAGACGGGGTTCTTAGAAGTCTGATATGTCATTATAAAAATGATTTTAGTAAATTCCCTAATTTAATGGGTGCAGGAGCCAAATGCCTATGCTTTCCCAGAAGTTATAACATAAATGATGGTTTACCTCCTCCATAACTAGCTTGACAGATTCACTTATGATACTCATCAACCTATCATCATCCACACCTGAGTCTCGTAACTCTTGAACTGGCACATCACCAACATCAGTTAAGATGCGTGGATCATCTAGTTCTTTTCCTGCACAATAGAAATAACTGCATTATTTTGTTTTCTCCATAAGGTAGAACCAAAATCTCAACCAGAACAGACTGATATTTGATAATCCCTAAACAAACTATAGTGTTTTGAAACTCTCTTGTCCAAAGTAAATCATGTGAAGAATAATCATTTTAACAGATAAATAACTTACCTTCCTCAGTTGTGGAGTTTGTACTGCCACACCATATAGCCTCTCGTATACGAGGAGGGGCAAATGCTGGCCCCTGGAGAAATGAAGAGTTATGTCCCAGAGGAACTCCAAGAAGAGACGTTGAGGCTACAACACCTCCAAGAGCACGAACAAGTTCTCCCTATAAAAGTAACTTGAAAAGATAAGGAAGGGAATAGATCAACCATTCACGTGTAAATGGTCTTTGGGAAACAATTCACTACAGCAAATCAGTTGATCAATCCAAATGAGAAGCGACCCTTAAAAGGTAGCTAGTGTTTCGTAAGAGAATACTGAAGTAGCTGCTTGTCTTCTTTCTCTCCCTTCTCCCCTGACAAACCTATGTTCTATATTTCCTTAATCGTGATGAAGAAATCGACCATTTTCATATTAGGATTCAACTACCACTTGCCCATTTCATTTGTGTGACTAGATTAAGTGACAATGCAAGGACACAGATCAGGCAGTAAGGAAACATTACAAGATTCTTGAAATACCTCTGCTGATGACAAAATGTTTGGTCATGCTTATCAATTCCAATTACTCATACAACTTTATTTTAATATAATACTATTATCATTTGTAAAAAGTTTACATGAGAACTAGCAGTGCAGAATTTATACACACTCACACTCCATTAAGGACCACCAACATAAACCAAAAGAAAGCTTCCATTTCACTGCTATTAAGCTGTTAGTTCAAGACCTTTTACGCAAAAGATTTACTCACGAAATTACTTTGTTAATTAGCAGTCTGTAGTAAAAGTAAAGAACTAAGTGATACTAATGCAAAGAATCTCATCATGAGCTCCACTCAAAATTAGTAATTACATTCTTCCAAGCCATACATACCTTAAGTTTTGCTCTTTCACGAATAAGTGTAAGAGATGCTTCTATAACACGATTCTGTCCTTTTTCCACCAAATCTTTTGGAACATTTGATGCTTGCAATTTCTGCATATAATGGATTCCCATCCTCCCAGCACTCTTCATATTTGTTAATTCTGATTATCCTACTAAACCAGTCAACATAAAATCAAAAAGAATAAATACAGAAATCCAAAGTTGCAAGTAGACAAGGAATAAAGCAACCCAAAGAGGAACTGACTAGGGATGATGCTAAACAACGATATAACATGTTACTCCCTCTGTTTCAATTTGTTTGTCTTACTTTCCTTTAGTCTGTTTGAAAAGCTGACAAACAAATTGAAACAGAGGAACTATTTATCCTTAATAGAACCCATGTTTATGAGCAAACACCAACCAAAAGCTGACAAACAAATTGAAATGAAGGGAGTATCCATCTTCAATAGTATTCATGTTTATGAGCAAACATCAACCACTAAGTTGTTATGTTCTCTCCTATTGAAATTCCAAAAAGAAGAGAAAACACTTGAAAAACAGGTTTTATTTTGCATCCTCCACAAGTCTCTTAAGATTTCAATCAAATGTTAAAATTTGTAGGGAAGAGTCTCTGCTTTTTCAAGAAGAGCTTTTCACCTCTGCAGTAGTTTCTGGTTAAAAAAAAAAAGTTTGTCATCTATAGTACCATTGCATCATGTCACCAAACAATAACATAACCAGTATAATCCCATAATTCGGGTATGAGGAAGTTAGAGAGTGTGCAGAAAGAGAATGTTTCTGACAGACGCTCCACTCAAAGAAAGCATAAACACAACATTTATGTAGATAAATGTTATCAGATAGTGGAAAAACAATAGGAGAGAAGAAATCTAGAAGATTTCACCAAAAAAAAAAAAAAAACTCTTCTTTATTGACTGAAGATCTTCACCCCCAAATAGAATTTCTCTGTCCTCAACCGAAACCCATGTTCATATACATCCATACAATTTCCAGTTCTTAGCTATTGTTTGTTTAATCACCAAAAAGATAAAAGAAAGCAACTTTCTTTCAATTCCCATTATTATTTTCCAAAAATGGTTTTCGTAAAAGAGTTAAACTTTTCTCTGCAACCAAACAGAGTCAGTCCCAAAAGTAGCAAAACCCACAACAAAGGTATCAGAATTTGGGGATTACAAGACACAATAAATTCAAGAACCAAAACAATTAATTCTCATAAATTAGGAAGAAAGAAAGAAAGTGATATATCATACCTACAACTGCAAGAAAGAGTGATGAGAGACAGAGAAAAGGCAATCGGTGGAAGCTGAATTGAGGTAAAGAAGAGAAGAGCGAAAAATCAAGACATGCAGTAGTAATGGGATTTGGTGTTTGCAGCGAATAGAGTACGAAAATGGAGACTAAACAATACTGTTAGGAGTAAAATATTAGGGAACAAGATTAGCGCAATTTACACGTAATCACTGACTCATAAACCCAATCCATCAAATGGACAAACCCAACCAACATGTTTAAATATCCCGGGGATAATTTATCTAACCAAAAAAAATTCTTAGTTCACTTATGTTAGTGCTACAACAATTAACTATGTTGTCTTCAATAGTTAGGTAAATTCACATATGATTCTTCAAGTAAAAATCACAAGTTGAAAATATTTGAACATACTTAGGTGGGTGGCAACCATAATCAAGAAAATTGGAGTGTTTAGTGACAACATAAACTATAAGACCGCCGAATTTCAATTCCCAATGCCGTATCACACACTTCTATGTGCCATTTCACGCAATTGGGCGGCTGGCACACACCCAATTGATGGCCATCTGTTAATACCATCATGGTTAAATGCAAGTTTTATTTGGGCATAATATTGCTCGAGTTCACTTTTGAATAATATTTTTTTTTGCTCATTTTTATTTATTCAATATATTATTTTAAAATATTTAATAATATTTATTGAGTTTGTAAAATTAAGAGACAGTACTATATTTAATTTCAAATTTATTTTTCTCGTTGATTATAATTATTTTTTTATTATATTTTTTAAGACACTGTATTTATTATATTTAAAGATTTAATTAAAATTATCCCTATTATTTTTTAATTTTTAATTTTTGTATCAAGTCAATAGGGACAACAAAAATAAACAAAGAAAGTAATAAATATAATGTGTTAAAAAATATCATAGAGATATGACCATAATTAATGATAAAGAGCAATTAGGAAATATGTCTAAAATAATTTCTTGATTTCATGTGATGGATAAATATTATTAGACATCTATTTTAATATAATGAACAAGTAAAAATAGACGGAAGGAGTATATTACCTAATTTTTAGAATGTATAAATAGTACTTGAGTTTTATATGAAATTGAACAAGCAGACATACGTATCGTGCATGATATAATACATATATGATGCAAATTGCCATATAAAATACATATATATTTTTTTTTCAACTTTATATAAAATACGCACACTCAAAATCAAAAAGTATGAATATTAACTAAAGCCAAATAAAAAAAACATGGTTGTTTATAGAGGAATTTTGCATATAGCCACTCAAAAATCCTTAATTATGCTCCATAATAATAATTTGGGTAATTACATTTTGTAACTATAGTTATAACAATATTTGTACAATTCGTGCAAAATTCGTACAATTCGTGCAACATTCGTACAATTCGTGCAGCATTTGTATACGTTTGTATACTTTGCAATTTTTGTATAGCGATATGTTTGTTTATCCACGTATTTTTTTTAATTTATATATTAGGTAAAGTACTCACGAGTTGAGCGAGATAATTAAATTACCTTATTAAATTTATGTATGATTATTCGGTAATATGAATTTTCCTTTTAATTTTTTAACCAATGAATATTTGTTGTAATCAGTTTCTGAATATTTAATTCAATGATGAATAGTAGAGAATCTTATGGTATAATATAGGTAATGGCATTGCAAATCTACACTAAATTTAACGTAAAACACAAATGAAACAATATTTTTATATAGTGAATTTACAACATCATTTTTAATATCC
>DF357796.1:49211-115256 GCA_000787875.1 Solanum virginianum
TTATATAAACATTAGATACTACTAATTGTATAACAACTTAAAATGATATCTGATCTACTAAAGGTATAAAAAGATAGATACCGAAAAGAAAAAATTTATTAGTGATGTAAAGATTTGTCGAAGTATTTTTGTGCACCTGTTGAGAAAAATTTGTGAAGCGTTATTTTGGAGGCGTCGTATGTAGATGGGTAAGATAATAGAAAGAGAATTAAATTAAGTGAAAAGAAACATCATATACGAATGGATAATTCATATCATATAAAAAAGATTAAATTAAGTGAAAAAAGAAATTAATACAAATCTGTTACATAGCATCGTCACATAGGCGGGCTGTCAATTCTACGATATGATATGATTATTGGCTTTTGAATTGAGCTCCATCTTAGCCTTTCTATGCCAGCATACTCGAGCAGACCCATCCAAGCCCACGATGATGTTGTCATGTTGTGCATGGCCAACTAAATTAGGGCCAAAAACCTATTTATTCGAGATGGGTCGGATCAAACTGCAGCCCGGATAAGATCAAAACCTGACCCGATGAGAGTAATTTGGAGCAAGTAACTCCAATTTGGATCCAGCAAGAAATTGGAACATTCCAAAAACTTCCAAAATTCTTTCTCCAGAACATACTTTGTCCAAAATACGGTTTGACAGTTGCAGAAACAAAACTAGAACAGAAGAAATATGCCTCTTATTCATCACAGAATTCCTCTTCCCTTCCACTGTCAACCTCTTGTATTCTTCCCCAACAACAGAAAACTAATCCCAGTTCACTCCATGTCCACTTCGTCATCACAAACAACTCCTCACCAGTTGGACCATCAACAACAAGAAGATGAAGAGAAACAAGCTTCATTAGCCCAAGTCTTGAAGTACCACAAAGAAACGAAGCACTCATTCACCAACTACGCTCGTGGTCCTCGTGGTCTTGATTGGGCAAATCAACCCAACCCTTTTCGCCGTTACATTTCTTCTCCACTCATCCCTCTGTTACACCCTCCATATTCTGATGAATCTCCTCTATACTCATCACTTTTCAAGACTCTCCCTTTTCCCAAACCCATTTCGCAACCCACAATTTCTCAGCTTTTCTATGATTCTTTAGCCTTATCAGCTTGGAAATCGACTGGGTTTTCTACTTGGTCCCTTCGTGTTAACCCTAGTAGCGGAAACCTTCATCCAACTGAAGCGTATATTATTTGTCCACCTACTGAATCAGTTTCAAACAAAGGTTTTGTGGCTCATTATGCTCCAAAAGAGCATTCTTTGGAAATTAGAGCCCAATTCTCATCTGGGATTTTCGCAAAATTCTTCCCTGAAAATTCTTTCCTTATTGGGTTATCATCTATTTTTTGGAGGGAAGCTTGGAAGTATGGTGAAAGGGCATTTAGGTATTGTAATCATGATGTGGGTCATGCTATTGCTGCTGTTTCAATGGCAGCAGCAGGGCTTGGGTGGGATGTGAAACTTCTAGATGGATTAGGTTATGAGGAATTAGAGAAGTTAACAGGACTTGAAAATTTTCCCAAGTTTAAAATCCCATCTCGGCCCGTGAAAGGGGCAATGCCAGAGATTGAGTTCGAGCATCCAGATTGTGTTCTTTTGGTTTTTCCTAGTGGTTTGAGTGAATTTGAAGTGGATTATAAGGAGTTGAGCTCTGCTATTTCAGAGTTTTCAGGTTTGGATTGGAAGGGCAAGCCTAATGTGCTTAGTAAAGAGCATATTTGTTGGGATATTATATATAGAACAGCTGAAGCAGCAAAAAAGACATTAACAATGTCTAATTTATCAGTAGTTGATCCATTTCAGAGTAGCGGAGCATTTAACGAAAGCTCTTATAAGGGTTTAAGTTTAAGGGAAGTGGTTAGGAAGCGTAGGAGTGCAGTTGATATGGATGGTTCTACTGTAATGTCTAAAGAAACATTTTATCAGATATTGTTGCATTGTATTCCTTCTGTTACACATTGTGGAGAGAAACATGCTAGGCAACTGGCATTGCCATTTAGGTCACTTACTTGGGATAGTGAAGTCCATGCTGCTTTGTTTGTTCATAGAGTTGTTGGCTTGCCAAAAGGACTATATTTTTTGGTGAGAAATGAGAATCATCTGGATGATCTTAAGAAAGATACTAGACCTGAGTTTAAATGGGTGAAACCAGATGCTTGTCCTGAGGATCTTCCTCTGTATGAACTGGCAAGAGGCGACTGCAGGGAGCTTTCAAAACAATTGTCATGCCATCAGGTACTTATTTTCTGCTCTTTAATATGATCGTATTAGTGAATTTTTTTTTTCTTTTGATAAGCCATATTAGCTGGGATCAAAAATTATAAATGCTGGAATGAAACCGGCCCAAATGGATCCGAACAGATATTGGGGATCCACAGAGCTGACCTCATTTAGTTTGGGGTTGAAACTTAATTGTTGTTGTTGTTCTTTGATATGAATATACAATCACACTTGCAGATAGCTTATACTGTTCTGATTCAGCGCGTATTTTGTGATCATATTCTCGGGACCAAAAGATATAGTACCGTAACATTTTTTCGCTTTCAGATCCTCAATTTTATCCCCAACTTCTCCATTATTTTGTCTTATGGTTCCTGTAGTATTGTCATTGTGGCAGTTCTTTGAAAAAGTTGTCGTTATAAAAATTGAAAAGGTTTATAACTAATTGTTACCATTGTAAAAAGAATCTTGGTTGAGTAACTGAAAAATCTTATTTCTTTTCTCTCTCCTTCATATGAAGTGCTTCTATTTTGTATATGAGAAATCTGAGTATATTTGAATCAAGTGTTTTCATTCTTCAGCTAGAGATCAATGTGTGTCTTCCAGTGAAATAAAGCTAAAGACAAGGGTAAAACAAACTTTAGTCCAACTTAATATATCTTGATGGCAATAGACTGAAGAATTCAATTTTAAACGAGACAAACAAAATGGGAAGAAAGACCGCTCAATAAATGAAATTGTCGAAAGATTTTCCTTTGAACTGTTTGAAAGTTATCCAACTTGAGTTATTAGAGTACGAATGGTTTCTTTTTCATTTTAAGGAAGAACGAAGAAAAAATGATTTACATCTTTAATTGCTTTGATCATTTTATGGATCCAATTGTCATTTCTTAGATAGAATTCCATAGAGAGACAAATCAATCATTTTTCTCGAGCCGTACGAGGAGATTCTTTCAAGCATTGCAGCATCTCTTTTGAAGTCTGTATGTGAGACAAAACTTCGAATCAATCATTTTTCTCGAGCTGTACGAGGAGAAAGCTTCCTATACATTTCTGAGATGATCCTTCTTTTTGTTTTCTCTCTCTTTCAATTGTCATATTGTGTAGAATTGTGATGCTAGCTGGACTTTCCTTTCAGATCAAGCTCATCTATTGCTTGTTATGCTTCAAGCGACCTCATTTTTATGGATATTTATTATACAGGACATTGCGGGTGATGGCTGCTTCAGCTTGGGTATGATTGCACACTTTGAGCCCACTTTGCGCAACAAGGGTTCCTGGATGTACCCACGGCTATTTTGGGAGACAGGAGTGCTCGGACAAGTTTTGTATCTTGAATCGCATGCAGTTGGCATCTCTGCTACCGGGATTGGTTGTTTCTTTGACGATCCTGGTAGATCCTCCTTACCCTCACTTGTTCTCTTTAACTTGTAATAAAGTATAGACCATGGACTTGCACTTACTATAGTTAGTCTTTGTCCTTGTGGAATCTCGTGGAATCTCTTTTAGTAATAATTTCATGGAAGCTGAACTCAGTAACATCTTGGAATAATAATTTCTGCTTACGATGCGTAAAAAGATATACTGATCCGATTCCAGATACTGCCCGTTCCCAGTCTTAAAGACAAAAAGACAACCCTAAAAAGGTAAAAGGGAAAGGTCAACCTGAATTTGGCATGTCATATCCCTTCAGTTCAGGTTGAACCCAGCTATTAGCTTGAGTAATGATGCACCAATCAGTCCCATCATCAACGACACACCTTCACCCCACCCCACCCACCACCCAAAAAAAATCAAAAAAAAAAAAGAGAAGGGAAGAAAAGAATTGAAAATAGATAAGCACCCAGAAGAGGAAAAAATTCTTATAAGTTGACTATACTATTATTTTAAAATTCTACGGGCTCTTTGCTGAAAGGAAAGAGTTGGACCAGTTGGTCATTGTCTACCTGAAGCAAGAGTGTCACCGGCACTCTTTTATCTAAAATAGGTATATTTAAGAGGTTACCCAGAAAGAAAATCATGAACCCTGAACGAGAATTGCAGAGCAATCCGTTCTTGAAGGTAGAGTTAGAGACTGCCAGGTTTATCAGCGTTACACTTCATTATATATCCTTTTTTCTAATACATGCATTCAGGCTTTAGTCTATCATAATCTGATTGTAGGGTTAGCTTACTGTGGTTCATACTGTACATCTTTTTTTAGTGTAAAGATAATCCATTAACTTCTGTTTAAATCACCTTGTTTTTTCATAGAAATCTGTCGCATAGAAAACGTATGTACTACTTCTGAAGCACAAAACGTCTTAGTAATTGTACTAGTGAAATGTGAACCTGAACACATATATCATCATCCTTCAGGATCTTTTGTCATTTGACATGAGTGAATATATCTATTCATTCTATTATGCCCCTTCTCATCTTCCCTTTTCCTCTCCTAGATAATTAGCTAGTGTCGTCGTTTTGGGTTGATAACTTTATTCGACTAGATTAATTGGATGTTTGTAGTAACTAATCTGTCACCTTTCGCATGATTGTTGCCAGTACATGAAGTTCTTGGGCTAAAAGGATCAAAGTTTCAGAGTCTCTATCATTTTACAGTTGGAGGTCCAGTTGTTGACAAGAGGATAATGAGTCTACCAGCATACCCAGGCCCAAGCATTGATGCATGATTTGAAGAATAGTGAAGGTTGTCTGACTCATTACTGTTACATGCTGATTTTCACATAAATTTGGGTTGCAACTCGTATTTCTTCAGAGGAAAAGGGTGAAAATAAAATTCCTAATACCTAGACAATAGAAGAAAATGTATGTCTTGACATGTTACATTATATAGTTAGGAACCACAGTTGAATATGTCCATAATGTTATCGAGTTATGCTTATGCCAATCCCATCATTTTACAGAACCAACATTTTTCTTCTCCCTCTTTCAAGCATTGCAGCATCTCTTTTGAAGTCTGTATGTAGACCCAATGTGGCCTGCTAAAATTCTGTTACTTTGATCTCTTTGTTCTGGTCTTTTCTGCAACTGTTAAAGAGTATCAATGGGTTTAAGAGTTGGCATTGCAAACATTAGTCATGAGGTGAAACACTTGAAAAGGGTATACATTTACTGGTTGTTTTCGATTCATAGATAGTGAACACATTCAGGTTACTGATATGAACTGTAGTTTCATATCTTTAAGTCATTAATGATGATATTACATTATTTTTCTCGCGACTCCTCCCCCCTCTCCCTCACAGTCTTGCACGTTCTGATTTATTGGTATCAGTACTGGTTGCTGTGGTGGTGGTTAGTGGTTTTTTTTCCTTTTTTTTGGGGGGGGGGGGATCAGAATGATAACTTCTATTGCTTAAATCCGAATGTTGCCGGGAGCTGTTGGTGTTGCTATCATGAATGGCGTTTTAAACATGTAGTATACGAAAAGGTTGTCTCATAACCCAAGAGTATGGCAGACATCCTAATTAAACAGGGTTTAAATCTTTATTGTCGACACCCATGCAATGATCTGATAATAATTACTTTACTACAAAGAGAAAAGACAGTAAATGCATTGTGAAGGTGACAGATTAGTTACTACAAATTGCATCCATATGTTCAAAAAAATTGTCACCCTAGGGGATTAAAAAAATTGCAGCAGCTTCTTGACACTTCATCAAACAGAGAATTTCAAAGTACCTCGGGCAAAATAACTTGTAAATTGCAAGTAGTTTAAAACACCTTACAATAACTTTCAAAGTAGATTCATATCAAAAGAAGATAACTTTTGTTGGGAGTTCTCATTTGGTGTTTGGAGTTCCCACGTACTATCTTCACTTTCAAACTCGAGTTTGAGCTTTCTAGTTAAAGATGAAATAGTCCCATCACAACTATATTGGTGAAGATAACCTTACTTTCTAATTTCTTTCTCTGCCTTTTGTTATTTTTATAGACTTACTATTAGTTTATTTCTACTTATTCAATATTTTTTTAAAAAAATTATTTTTATTTATCAGTTTTAAAATATTAAAAAGATACTTTTATAAATTTTATATTTAATGTTAATTTAAATTATACATCAATCAATATAGTAATAATTATATTAAAAAAATTTATATTAATCAATTCAAATAAATATGTGAAAGTGAATGAAGAAAATATTTCATAAACATGGAGTATTTTGTTAGTACAGTAATAGCAAGTGGGTGTGACAATCAATTACAGAAAGCATCAAACCCATAAGGCGTGCGAGCACCGAAAGATTAAAAAAGAAAAAGACAAAGCAAATAGATGCTTCCCAATGTCTGAGATACTGTCGGAAAACTCCACCACCATCGCAGCTTCAACTTCTGTTCTTCACTTCCGGCGACGGATCTCCGATCAGGTAACCATTTTTGTCTTTATAGCAAACTCTTTTTCTTTATATAACCTGTTTTCTTGAAGAAAATGACACTACATCGTAGTTGTTTTTAGTTAAAAAAAGAAATTTACACGACATCTCCTAGGGTTTTACATCATTTAGGAAAAAAAAGAAGAAAAGGGTAACCTTTTTTGCTTACTGTGTAACTTTTTAAGGGGTTGGCCTTGTTATCTGACTGTTTTAAACAATTGGGGTTTTACTTGATTTAGTGATTCTCTTTGAAGGACATCCTTATCTCACCCATGTCCCAACTTCAAGAAGAAGAAGGGGCAGTGGCTTAGTCAAGATTTTTACTAAGAGGGTTCAAAATTTGAAGAAGTAGACACACAAATGAATTGAAAGGTGTTCGATATTTACTTTATATACATAAAAAAATTATTTTAATCATATAAATATAGTATAATTTTCTACCAAAGGGGGCTCGAATGAACCCCTCGAACATAGTACACCTCCGCCCCTGAGAAGGGGGTTATTATGATTTTTGACCTTGTAGAAACAAATGGGCTAATGAGTGTTTTTGGTTTTTTGAAAGAATTGTGTCAGTTACTTGTTTATATTGCTAATAGTGTAGATTAATCAAGACTGCTTAGTTATGTTTGATATTTTTTCTGTTTTTTTTTTTTGCAGTGTTAAGGTTATTATGTATGTTGGACACATTCAGTCGTTAATGTGTAGTTTCCTTAGGTAAGTTATTCAGATTGTTCTTTATTTTTTCCTCATTTTTGGTATAATACTAGAAGACTGTGTCCTTGTTTACTTTATTCTCACGGTAGCATTCTCATAGAGGTAATTTTACCTGCAATTTTCTTGCTTTCCTTGAATCTATATATGATTTCTGTCGCTTTGAGGCTCTTGATCTACCACAGTCTGTTCATGTAAGTTTTGCATAAGTTTGTGCTGATTTCGAGTTTATTTTGTAACCTTATTAGATCACTTTATTTTTACTTTTTAGGAATATATTTCAGTGGCAAGGTGATTCCTTTGTTCTGTATGCATTTTGTCTTCAACTTGCATCCTCGTATTATCTATTCTAGGTTATCCATCATCTCTATGGTCTTTGTGGTTCAAATTAAGTGTCAAGGTTTTGATCTGCCAATGTGTTAAGAGTCAACTTTGAGAAACTGCTACCTCTTGAGAGAGATGTGTATACAAGTGAGAAAATTTAGGGAGTCTTTGATACTTCGATAAAGTATTTGTGCTTTGTGATTGTTGAATGTGAAAATTTACCCTGCCAATTCTGGACATAGAAAATTAATTGAAGACTGGTGTGGAAAGGGTGAAGTGTCTTCTATCAACTTTCAAGAAGCTCATTCAGTAAGAAGGTCTTTCAAAATTATCAAGATCCCATGAGAAGTGAAAACATTTTTTTCAACTTAAGAGTGAAAGAACATGTATGAGATAATTTGGCAGGATCATCTTCACTGTGATATGAAGAGAACCAAATTCTAAGAAGTGGGATTAGATTTATGGAATTACAGTGAACAACATCAATTTCGTGAGTGTGCCTGATCAAGAGACATAATATTTTGTGTGTAAAAACATATATGAAAATGTCCTTTCAAAAATTGGAGTGAAGTCGTGTTAATGGCAGTCGGTTGATGAAATGTCTCCTAACTTGTCATGCAAAGTAATCACCTTTGCTTTTGGGGGGGCTGTGGTGAATCTAAAGTTTGGTTTTAAAATTTGTAGTGTGGAATGTGGAATCACCTTTATTTTCAAGATCTGGGGAACTGACCAAAATCGTGCTTTTTTTCAACAAGTCCTTAAATTAATACTCAAGTCAAGTCAACAAAGCTACATGTTTCTGAAATTCTGAAGACCATCTAGTAACATCAAAGTTAATAGGTGATATATAAAAGTTACTCTCTGTACAGGTTGCAAGAAAAAGAGGCCTTCGCAACAGAAAGAAAGTTTTATTGTGAACTTCCCCGCAACTTTGAAGTCTCAAAAACCTACAATCTTTTGGAATAAATATTGACTTGACTGAGAACAAAACATAGTAGGAGCAATCCATAAAGGCATAGCAACTGCCGGGGTTAAGGTTTAGTTGTTGATGTTGCAATCATTAGGTTAGGTATTTTCCAAGACTAGAGACGAAAGATTTGATGCTTATGAAGGGTCTTTGGTTAGAGACTGTGTGTCAATGTAGGAATGAGTGTGCGATTGTGAAAATTTCGGGTTTTAAAAATCTCTTTATATAGCTGAAAGGACAAATTATATAGTATTGGAGTGAAATTGATCTGATTAAATTGATATATGCAAAGGACTCAGGTAATCGACTCAGACTGATTTGGAGATGAGCTCAGCTTTTACTCAATCTGTCGATCAGGTCAATTCCTAGAAGAATGGTAATATTATAAGTATCAATGTATACAATTACAATGGTGGTCGCTGACGGTGGGTGCAATCCCATCCAGGACAAAGGTAAACCAATCATGGATCAGACTGATGGGCCTCCCATTACACCAGTGGTCACATAATGTCTTCAGAGCAGTAGGTGATCTTTGTGTCGAATGGGTGAAAACAGAGGAAGAAACAGAACTTCGAAACCATCTAAAGTTGGCTAGAATACTTGTTAAAAACAATGGAAATCCCATTCCGAAGGAGGTGAAGATAGTTGTTGAGGGTTACGGGTACATTGTACAAGTGTCAAACGAGACTCCGACGAGATTCTTTGTCGGAGAAGAAGATATGGAAGTCGCAGGAAAAAAAGGGCTTTCTGTTTCATCACAACTGCTCAGACATAAGGATGATGCAGTAATTTCCAAGTGTTTGCCAGCTGGTGACACTAATTACCATGTGGGACATAAGGATGATGTAGTAATTTCCAAGTGCTTGCCAGCTGGTGAACACTAATTACCATGTGGGACCTTCAAAAGATTTTGAATTCAAAAATTTCTCACATGCTCAGGAGTTTGAGAAAGGTAAAGAGATCATAATGATGGGCCCAGAGATAGAGAGAGAAAAAGAATGTTTAAGTCTGGACAAAGATCCTTTGGCCCAAAATGTCGCTCCTTTTAATGAGCAGCTGTTCATAAACACTGAAGTCTTTTATGAACCCTTGATTGATGAAATAGGAGCAAATTGCAAATCCTTAAGAGAGAAAACCAGTAAAGGAGCTTTAATTCGGGTAGAACAGAGAGAAGAGGCTCAGAGGACAGAATTGGTAGTTGTGGCAAGGGATGACGATGCGATGTCCATTATTCATATAGAGGATGGAGTAGAGTCAGGTCCACAAAATATGGAAAACTTGCAACTGGATCAGGTCGTAAAGGGGGACATTACTCTCGAAAATATCATACCTCTAAACTCTGATAAGAATGGCATAGCTACAATGAATGAAATTCCTTTTTGGGTCCAGCAAAACATTATAAGACTTAGTAAAGAATTTGGGGTGCATTTTGCCGGCTGTGAAGAAGCGGCCTTGAGTCTACTCATGACGTTTGATAGCAGGAGGAAAATTATTAAAGAAGGGGCTGGAACCTTAATCCCAATTACTCCAATAGGAAAGATGTCAAAAGAACTCAAGAAATTGGAACCAACTAGTAATTTTGTGAGCTATGGTACTAGAAGTAGTGGAGGTTGCTTCCTAGACGTTCCAAATGAAAGTTAACATAGTTTCATGGAATGTGAGAGGCCTCAATGAACCAAGGAAGAGGCAACAGATTTAAGCTTTGATGAACAATGGAAGGCAGATGTGTATTGTTTTCAAGAATCTAAAATTAATGGTGATATAAGTGGGATTGTTAAAGATTTATGGGCAAATAGGAGGGTTAGGTATGCACAACTTGAAGCAAGTGGGTCTAGAGGGGGTATTATTATCTTGTGGAAATAGTAGTATCTGGGAGGGTGAGGTATGCGAAGTGGGGGCTTATAGCATCACATGCAAGTTCACAGGGAAAGGTGAAGATTTTGGTTGGCATTTGACAGGGGTCTATGCCCCAAACAGTAGAGAAGAAAGAGAAGAAGTATGGGGCGAATTGGGGGCTGTAAGGGGACTATTTAGGGGACCTTGGGTGGTGTCTGGGGATTTCAATGTAGTGAGATTTCCTTCCGAGAAGAAGAATTGAAACAGAATAAACAAGGCTATGGAAGAATTTTCCGAATTCTTGGAGGATATGGAACTACAAGATCTACCATTGGTAGGTGGTAATTTCATGTGGAGGAGAGGGAACAGCTAAGAGATTGCAGCAAGACTTGATAATTTTGATCTCCGAGGAATGGGAAGTTGCCTTTAGGAAGATTAAACAATCAATCTTACCTAGAGTAACTTCTGACCACAACTCCTTGATGTTAGAATGCGGCAGTTGGGAAAGAACAAGCTCTTACTTTAAGTTTGAGAATTGGTGGCTACAAACTCAAAACTTTAAGGAAAGAGTTAAAGAATGGTGGAATTCAAAAATTTCTGTGGGAAAACCAGATTACATCCTAGCTTGTAAATTGAGATTACCGAAAGATAAATTGAAAGAATGGAGTAAAACAGTACATGGCAACCTAGGTATGCAAAGGCAAAGCATCCTTAACCAGTTAACTGAGTTGGATTTGTTACAAGGACAGAGAGCTTTATCTGATGATGAGTCATACTTGAGAGCTGTATTGATGGTAGAGTTTGAAGAAATTGCCAAAAGGGAGGAAGTGGCTTGGAGACAAAGATCCAGGCCTTTGTGGCTCAAGGAAGGGGACAAGAACTCAAAATTTTTTCATAGAACGACAAATTGCCACAAAAGATACAACAACATTGACAAACTAGTCATCAATGGAGCCAACACAACCGAACCAGCCGGCATCAAAGATGAAATTACTGATTTCTATCAGAAACTGTACACTGAGACAGAAGTTTGGAGACCACAATTCAATCCTAGGTTCCAACCTATGGTTGACGAAGAGGAGAATGCAGCACTACAAGGCCAATTTGAAGAGCAGGAAATTAAAAACTATGTGTTCTCTTGTGCAGGTGATAAGGCACCAGGCCCTGAGGGCTTCACAATGGCCTTCTTTATACACTGCTGGGAAGAGATAAAGCAGGAGGTGGTAGCTGCGATTCAGAATTTCCATGACCAGGGATTTTTTGAGAAAAGTTTTAATGCTACCTTCATAGCACTAATCCCAAAGAAGGTGGGTGCAGCTGAGTTGAAAGATTTCAGGCCGATTAGTCTAATTGGGAGCTTCTACAAGATCATATCGAAGTTATTGACAGAGAGACTCAAGAAAGTCATGCCATAGTTAGTGGACGATCAACAAATGGCCTTAATTAAGGGCAGGCAAATCATGGATGCGATTTTGGTGGCAAATGAATGTGTGGATATGGGGCAAAGATCCAAAATCCCAGGAATCCTATGCAAGCTAGACATAGAAAAGGCGTATGATCATTTGAATTGGGAATTCATGTGGGGTGCCCTTAGAAGGTTGGGTTTTGGCTGCACCTGGATAAAATGGATCAAGTTCTGCACGTGCACAGTGAAGTTCTCCGTTTTGATCAATGGAGCCCCAACTGGTTTCTTTTCCTCTGAGAGAGGGTTGAGACAAGGAGATCCCCTTTCTCCTTTTCTCTTCATTTTGGCTATGGGTGGCTTAGTGACATGCTGAAGAGTGCGTAGGTAAACAACAGAATTCAAAGATTTAAAGTGAATGAGAGTGTAAATCTGGGAGCTTTTATCTCTCATTTACAGTATGCTGATGATACTTTGGTGTTATGTGATGCTGAGAAAGAACAATTAAAACACTTGAGGGTAATTTTCATTCTGTTTGAAGCAGTCTTAGGACTTCATATTAATTGGGGAAAGAGTTTTGTGTATCCAATGAATGAAGTTCCAGAGATCAGCTTGTTGGCCAACATTTTAGGTGGTAAGGTTGGGGAACTTCCCACTATCTATCTTGGGATGCCTTTGGGAGCTAAGAGCAAGTCCATAAACATATAGAATTCTATGGTGGAAAAATGTGAAAAGAAGTTGGTTAACTGGAAAAGTCAATATTTATCCTTGGGTGGCCGAGTTACCTTAATAAACAGTGTTCTTAATGCCATGCCAACTTATATGATGTCTCTTTTTCCTATTCCTGGTAACATCATTAAAAAATTGGATGTGATCAGACGAAATTTCCTATGGCAAGGCAATGGTGAAGGGGTGAAGAAGTATCATTTGGTCAAATGGGATGTAGTCATGAGCAATAAGAGAGGAGGAGGTATGAGAATCAGAAATTTGAAAGCACAAAACAAGAGCCTCCTGTTAAAATGGCTATGGAGATTTGCAACAGATGGACAAAGTTTATGGAAAGAAGTCATTACAGAAAGATATGGCAAGGAAGGCCCATGGACTACCAACGAAGTAAAAAATCCATATGGGGTGGGCCTTTGGAGAACTATCAGGAATCAGTGGCCAAGGTTGTGGGGGTAACACGGCTATTAAAGTAGGTAATGGTAGTAAAACCTTATTTTGGAACGAGATCTGGCTGGGACAAACCCCTTTGAGGCAGCAATTCCCGGAAATTTACACCATCAGGAATCAGAAGCAAGCTACAATTTCAGAAGTAAAAAATGCACAAGGTTGGGATTTGTCTTTCAGAAGATCCCTTAATGATTGAGGGAGGTGGAGAAAATGACCCAATTCTATAATTCCTTGGAACAAGCACAACAACTCACCTGCGAGGAAGACAGATTGCTATGGAAGTGTAACAAAGATGGTAAATTCAAGGTGGAAACAGCATACCAGCTGCTGGATACATCAATTCAAACCAAGGACTGGCCTTGGAAGATGATCTGGGTAGGAAAAATTCCACACAAGGTAGCTTGTTTCACTTGGCTAGTTGCTAAGCAAGCGGTATTGACTTAGGAAAACCTCATGAAAAGGGGAAAGCAGTTATGCTCCAGATGTTTCTTTTGTGAAGCTGAGACAGAGACTATAAATCATCTTTTCTTGCATTGTAAAGTGACTGAGCAACTTTGGCAATGGTTCTTTAACTTGAAGGGGATCAGATGGACTATGCCTAGGAATGCGGCAGAGGCTTTAGCATGCTGGTACAGAGAGGGGAATCAATCAGAACAAAAGGAGAGATGGAAGATCGTCCCTGCTTGCATCTGGTGGACAATTTGGGAGGAAAGAAATCAGAGACGTTTTGAGAACAAATGTGTCCCCTTCCAAAGTCTTAAAATGAATTGCATAGCAACTCTATATTTTTGGTGCACTAACAGTGTAACTAAGGACCTGGGGGAGATTTCTCATTTTTTAGATAATTGGTGAAGGTCATAGGTGATAGATCTCTTGGTGGTCCTATACTTTTGATGTAATCACTTCCTGAGTACACTATTGGTGCAACTCTTTTTGTTTATAATATAAGTTAACTTTATCACAAAAAAAATTAAGTATCAAGTACAATGGGCTTCTTTGAGAAAATTGGCAAATATTATGTTGAAACTTTTTTTTTTCAAAGGGTTTAGTGTTGACTCAATGTTCAACTTCACATATTTGTTGGATTTAGGCTGTTATTTGGGAGGAAATGTGGAAATTTTTGGGAAGTTTCCAGCAAGAAGCTGTGTGCAATTTGGATAGTTTTGCTAGTATTTCTAGACCATTTTTCAAGAGATGCATTTGTTGCCTTCATACAATGTCGAGTTGCATGTAGAGGGAGTCAAAAAAATTTTCCTCAGTTACTACTAAAGTGCTAGCAGCGCATGTTGTGTTTGCATTTTGAAGGGCCTCATGTTCAAACAGTGTAGTCTTTCAAGACTTGATGGAAATGTGTTTTTCTTGTCAAATCGGGTTGGTAGATAAGGTTTATTAGCAAATAACTTGATTTTATAAGATGGAGTGATGTTCCATGCATAAATTTTTTAAATATGAAGGATCATATTATTTTGGATTATAATATTACTTCATCTGAAATGGTCATATTTTTTTGGAATGAACTTTGATAGTGTTTTGGAGATTTAGAAGAAGTGGCTTCTTTGGGTGGTGATTTCTTCTTTCTTGGATTCCTGCTTGTGCTACTTCCTACACGTGGAGCAAAATTTGCATATCTGCAATTTGTGCGGGTGACTATGATATGATAAAGTAGGGTCTTAGGAGGCAAGTATAAAAGCTTTGACTTAGCATTGAGTGCTTTGTAACCCTAGATGTGATGATGTGCATAATATATTTTGAGAACTACTTATGCAAGGGTGGTTTACACGAGGTTGGTTTTCCTTCTGAATTGACATGGAAATTATCAGATGAGAAGACTTTTCAAGCCATCAGACAGTACAAGTATCAACTGGTTGATCTCTAACTTTGCTAGTACCCATTGTGTTGAAGAAAACCAGAAATCTGAGCAATAATTGTTATCGTATTTTTACTGTTGTAGTGAAAACCTTTGGGCAATAGCCTGTAGAAGCTGTTGAAAGTTGTTATGTGCTTAGAAAAGAAGCCCTTCTCATATCCATGGCTTTCTATCTCAAGATTCAACTAGTACAATTTTTTTCTTTTGACTTGTAATGTTTAGAAGATTTTTTTTTTTTTAAAACTGGTACTGTTCTGTTCACTCCCCACCCTATTTGTGGGACTATTGTGGGTATGTTGTTTTACTATTGTATTCCTCAGTATTATGGATATGGAGAAAAAGTAAAGCAAGAAAAAGGACATACTTACAGTGCTTCCTAGTAAATCACCAAGTTGATCTGTTTCCTCTGTACATTCTTGACGCTAAAAATAAAATGACACAGTGCAATTCCATTTAACTTTCTGTATAGAATTGGACCTATCTTGAGAACACCTCCCATTTGTCTCCCTCGAAACGATCTCATTAATGGGTTACATATTCATACTTGAGGCATGAGTTCAAGTTTTCAGGTTATAATGAAAAACTTGTTATGAGATTGCTTTTTTGGTTGCTGGAACTGAAGAATTCACTATAACAGGTGGGCTGGCATGTTTGAAGGATTTTAAACCATTAAAAAGGGCTTTACTGAAGAAATTGTTTTGGAGTGGAAGAGCAAGCAGTATGGAGGACCATCATTTTATTTAAATATGGAAGCCAAATATGGGAAGGATGACAAGTCAGACCACATTACTTTATGACATAACCAATGGATGAGAATAATATAAGATTGGAGGATTTCTATGCAGATAGTAGTTTCAGTTCAGTTACAGTTTTTAGGGGCAGAGGTGATGTTCTCTTATGTGAAACTTTTCCTGCTATTCAGCATGATAAACTTATAAATGACGGTGTTTTATCCAGGTATGCAAAAAGTAGGGAGTCAGGAGCCTTTGGGATGAGACAGAGTAATCCTCAAGATTATGGGATGGAGGAGTTGAAGAAATTGCTTGGACTATAATCTTGATAATCGAGAAATTGGCTGTTTTCAGTTTCGTAAATTTAGTGAATGTATAAGTCTGCTGCTCTTCATTCTTCACTCAAAAACTCTAGGGGGACAAATTACTTTTATAATATACAACCAAAATGTATCGATTTTGAAAACATAAGTTGGATATTAGAGGGACCGAGAGATAGACTCTTCTACAATGAGTCTCTCTACCACGTACTACCTACATGAAATCATAGTAAAAAGTTCATGCTCTGCAATGCGGATACCTAGAGTACGGGGAAAAGTTTCTATTCATGTGAATAGCTGCATAAGAAGCCAAGACTAGCAGAAAGTTTGAGGAAAAGGCTACCCTGTCTAATATTTACTTTTTTGCATGCCATCTAGTGCTATCAGCAGGTTCAAAGATATCAATGGGGGATTTCTTGTAGGAGTAAAATGTAAGCAAATGTAAATTTCACTTGGTATACTGTAAACATATAACAGTTCCATCTATTAGGGAAGATTGAAAATACAAAATTATCGACTTTTAATGTGTTGTTGTGTTAGTGATTGTGGAGGTTTGCATAAGAGGATAATGCTTCATCTAGAGGCTTGTCATTATAAAATATTGGAGTCCCTGTACATTTGGTTCTCATTGAAAATGTCTGTGAACACTAATTTTTGCACTATTTTAATTTCTCCTGAAGTTTACAATTTTGAGCTTAATTTTAGTATAGTTTAATAGATTTCCATTTTGATGCACTTTTTAATTGCATCTCTTATTCATAAAATACCAAAAAAAAAGATGAAGAAAAGATTGTTCTTGTTTTATTTGCGCATTTTGGTATTACTTTAAAGAGTTGCCAAAAAAGAAGAGTGATATTTTTTTTCTAAAGGACTAAAAGGGAAGTTAGACAAATAAATTGAAATGGGAGGAGTAAAAGACAAAATCAGACCTCCTCTTGTGAGTCTTCTTTTTTATTATAATTGATGGAATCGACTATTTCGTTACATAAAGAATAATCGATGTAAGCAAGTCGTGAGAACAAAATTGTCACAATATATTTTGTCTCCTCCCGCCTTTTTCACATTAGCTTTGCTATTTCAAGAGTTTGCTGAGCTTCAAATGTTTAGTTACTAAGATCTGATTATGAGTTATTAAATGTGTAAGATGAATAAAAGTTCTTAATTGGAAGACATGTTCTAAAAGGTGTAAAATATAGCTAAAGCCATTGTGTAATTGTCACCAAAATATTCACAAACAATTAAAAATGCGTCTTTACTTTGCACCTAATTTTGTTATGCCTACGAATCAATATTTTTATGGCAAAGACAATAATAATTCTATTCTTTAGAGAGCAATAATTTTGTTCTCCTACACAAATTTTAGTCTTTGCAACAATATTTGATCTATATATACGACATAATGTTTGACTGATCACCCTTTCACCATTGTAGCTACACTACTGGTTATTCGACTCTTGGTCATTAGCTACTTTTATTTGTTTTGTGCTGAGTGAACCCTGCTAATTTGAACTGGAACGTGGATTTAGTCGCAATTGAGAGAAACAGAACGTTCTTAATATGAACTAAAATGCTGGATTCAAGGTTGTCATAGTTAAGGGATAAAAAACATGTTTGTGGAATTTCATGAGTCCTCTTTGGTGTATGAACAAAGGTGTAGGAAGGCTGTTTAGTGGCCACTAACTGACTATGGTTGGATTCATGCCAGGGCGGTCGACTACTAAAGCAATTCATCTTATTCGGAGGTTAGTGGAAAAATATAGGGAAAGTAAGAAGGACATTCATATGGTGTTCATTGATCTTGAGAAAACATATGACAAAGTCCCAAGGGATGTTTTATGGAGGTGTCTAGAGATGAAAGGTAGTGCAAAATTCAGTGTTGAGAGGGATGAAGCAAACTGTGATGTGAGGCTTGTCACTCAACCGATCCCCAAGAGGAAAAACTTTAAGTATCTGGGGTCCATCATCCAGAGTAGTGGCGATATCGACGATGATGTCACACATCGTATTGAGGCAACATGGACTAAATGGTGGCTTGTATCGGGAGTATTGTGTGATAAAAAGATATTCCCGGCATCAAAGGTAAGTTTTACAGATTGGTGGTTAGACCATCTTTGCTGTATGGGGTGGAATGTTGGCCAATCAAAAAGGCACATCTCCAGAAGATGCATGTTGCAGAGATGAGGATGTTGAGATGGATGTGTGGTCACACCAGGAGTGACAAGATTAGGAATGAGACTATTCGGGAGAAGCTAGAGGTGGCTCCGGTGGCTGATAAGATGAGGGAAGTGAGACTGCGATAGTCTGGATATGTGCAGAGAAGGAGTATCGATGCTCTTGTTAGGAGGTGCGAGAAGTTGGTTTTAGGAGCTACACGGAGGGGTAGAGATAGACCGAAGAAGTACTGGGGGGAGATGATCAGACATGATATGAGGAATTTGATCAGCGAGACTGCGATGGTTTGAACATGTGCAGAAAAGGAGTATCGATGCTCCTGTTCATAAAATACCAAAAAAAAAGATGAAGAAAAGATTGTTCTTGTTTTATTTGCGCATTTTGGTATTACTTTAAAGAGTTGCCAAAAAAGAAGAGTGATATTTTTTTTCTAAAGGACTAAAAGGGAAGTTAGACAAATAAATTGAAATGGGAGGAGTAAAAGACAAAATCAGACCTCCTCTTGTGAGTCTTCTTTTTTATTATAATTGATGGAATCGACTATTTCGTTACATAAAGAATAATCGATGTAAGCAAGTCGTGAGAACAAAATTGTCACAATATATTTTGTCTCCTCCCGCCTTTTTCACATTAGCTTTGCTATTTCAAGATTAACTGGGTATGTTGTTGTTGTTGTAGTCTTATGGTAAGTTAAACTTGGATTAAACTACAGCTATGTTCGCACCTGTTTGAGGACAATCTTAGGGCTAAAACAAGCAAGATAATAGGGCAATCTGAGATTGAGCAAATTGAAATCTGAGATTCGCTGGCTTATACTTTTCCTGCTTCTTATTGGCTGATTTTGAGAAGAGGGCCTGGGTTGGAATTCCCTCACCCTCAACCCCCCAAACCCTAATTCTTGAGAACCCTATAAAATATCTGTTTCTCTAGTAAATCTGGGAAGCAACTCTGAGATTTAAAAGTAGCAAAAAAAGTACCACTGTGATGGTTCTTGTTTTTTGCTCTTCTTTCGTTGTTACTACTGTGGTGGTGCTTGTTTTTGCTGTGTTCGATAGCTGTCGAGGGTAAACAGAGATCTTCATTGCTGTTTGTTTCAATGGTAAATCTGAAAACCTTGTAATTTAAATTTTCCTAGTATCAAAGATGGGGTAAATGTTTAGCTTTGTTGGTGGGTATTGAATGCTATTTCTTTGGTAGAATATTGCAATTCAGTGAGAAGATTTTATTATGTTCCTATTTTGTCTTGTCCAAGTCTTTGCCTACTATCCTAAATTTTTTTGTAATGTCTTTTTTAGTTTCTTTTATCATGTGTCATTGACAAAATGACAAGATTAGTTAGGTTTTTGTTTGTTTGTGTTTGCATCACATGCATTTGAGCGTTCATATCCCTATTTTTCATCCCTTTAAAAAAAGGAGTCGAAGAGTTTTTCCATTTGAAGTCACATTTTGTGAAGGGATTATTTATGCGGAGTCGTCACTTGGAATTGAGTTTTGGTATTTCAAATCACTTTTTATTTGAATCCCTAATCAAAAGGAAAGTTTTTGACTCTTGAATTATTGGTTTGCGAAAACAAGACTTGGTAAGGAATTCTATTGACCTGGTAGAAGGTGTTAATCTAAGCTATTCACACCAAATCCACAACTCAAACGCATGTGCACTAATTAGGTGTTCACTATTACATTAAACTGAATGAGTGCTAGATGAACAGAGGGAGTAGCAAGAGCCAGAAAAAATGGTGGAGGATAATTCGTTCTTGTATAAGGTGGACAGTCTGGAAAGAAAGAAATGGGAGATGTTCTCAAGACAAGATCAAATCCATACATGATGTAAAATGGAGCTATTTAGTGCTACTATTCTCATGGTGCAAGAGAAATTGTTTAGAGGAAGTAGGTGAGCTGGTAGATTTCTTAGGTGCTCTGTAAAGCTTAGAGTCTAACTACCGTGTAATTTTTTTGGAGGTGGCCAACATTCCTTTATGCTGAAGAATACAATAGTACTAATTATCCAAAAAAAGGAAAAATTACGTTAAACTTAATGAAACTAGAGACTATTGAAGCTAATTAATTAATTAAACTAATTGATTAGGTTATTAATAAATACTAAAATGCGCCAATAGGCAATTTTTTCTTGGTGTGTATTTTGTGAATGAGAGATGCAATTAGAAAATGCACCGGAGTCTGGAAATCTGTTAAAATAAACTAAAATGAAGCTAAAGTGTCAACTTTAGGAGAAATTAAAATGGTGCTAAAATTAGGTGTTCACAATGTCAACTCCAGTGGGGTAAGTTTATGGAGAAGAATTATGAAATAAAAGGAATTCATTGAGTGAGTTGACTTTGGTGTTGGTTGTGAACGTTGTATATGATTTTGGTAGAACATGTCATATAATGGACTAATACCGAAAAATGAATAACCATGGCTATATACTTTTGTGATTAGTAAAGAAGCTATTGTGTCCAGGTACTCAAGGAGCCCTGTGCAGGGTATCATTTGTTTATAAGCTGTCAAAAGGCCATTCAAGTGGAATGAAAGGAGCTGGACACATTCCATATCTATATGGTGGACGGGGGACATGCGTTAGGGTGGGGGTGGGGCACTCGGAGGGGTAGAGGTAGACCGAAGAAGTATTATTCCTTCTATAGAGAACTTGTTGGAACAGGGTAAAGGAAGGAAGTTCATGCACAGAATAAGGTTAAGTCACGATCTTCACTTGGTAGGTAACTGATCCATGCTGCATAGATTGGGGTTAGATTTTTGTGAGGTATAAGCAACACTTGTAATTGTGTCCTCTGCTGCTAAGACTATCTTGTTGTATGTTAATGGCTTCTTGATCTATTCCCCCTGCTCGACCTAAAAAAAAAGGAAACTTGGTATACCGTATACAATTGGAGATGCAGTGCCAACGATAAATTCCTAAGGAAAGGAGGGGACAGATCATGGTGAGTTGGTACAGTTTACATGAGTATCAATGGAAAACACATGCAGTAGTATACCATTCCATTGTAGGTCATCACAATTATGGATATTGTTTATTATTTCATGAGTTGTCCCGAGTGCCAACGGCGTTGGGACAAGTGGTGGAGGAATGGAAGTACCAAAGATCGGTAATGGCAGGAGTACAGCTTGCTGGAACAGTACTGTCACGTCTCCTTTTACCTAATCTGGAAAAGAAGAATAGAAAATGTTTCAAACTGTAAATTCTATGTAAATGTCTAAGGAAGTTAATTTCGTTTCATTTATCTTTTGGGGTAAAGAAAGAATGCTTAGGTAGTCGGGCCAATAGGATATAACTTTTTCTGGGATAGCTGAGAATCTTAACTGACCCAAACCTGGTTCAGTTGGTCCTCCTTTTGTGTGTGTGGGTGGGGGCCTGGGGGTTGTGGGGGATATGAGTCATCACTTCATCTTATGCTTGCTTAAACACTAGTTGCTTTTGAAAGTTTTTTGCACTCCAAACAGTTTTGCGTGGAATTGGTGCAGAGAAGATGTCATTTGATTATCTTTACTGTTGTTTTACATGTATTGTTTTTTGTTGGTTTGGAGAATTCAAGTGAATAATACCTTACCTATTAACCCTACCCCCTTCCACCAATTAAAAAAGGGTGTGTTCAAGTAAAGAAAACTTTTCTTGAGTTTGGTTACAAAATATGTTTTTATGGAGGCTCAGAGGAAGTGGTATGGAACTCTTGTTGGATGGAGGATTTTGGGAGTAGACAAGGATGGAGAATAACTTGTGAGTTATTGACTTTACAATTGATGGGCCCATCTTGCTGAAACTCGGGTGTTGATTTAGAGGTTGGATTCTTCACCACATAGATTTTAAGATTCAAGGTTATGGATCTGAGTGCATCTTTGGGTGTTCAGACACGGCCAATAAATGTGTATTTCGATTGATTAAAGTTAATAAACTTAAATTCTTTATAAACACGCAATATTTTGTTCTAAAGATATCTCATGTAATAGCAAAGCATCATAATTTGTATAAGTACATCTATGTATATGATATAAATCCAAAGATCAAACTACCCAATCAATGTATATTTCTCGGTCATAGATGTAGTCAAGGTACCCAAAGTAAGTTGATCAAATTTGGTGTGGATCCTCCACAGACACCAAATTGTGTCAATCCAACACCAGGCTGTAGGGGATTTTGAAGGGTCAGAGGAAAAAAAAAAAAGAAAATAGGGGATCCCTGTAGTTTTGCTTTGTTTGACACCGGTGAACTGCTGCTTAGATCTGGACTGTTAGTAACATTTACATCTCTTTATGAGATCTCATAGTATTTGCTCACAATGCATGCTGATGGTACCAGCTTTTTGTTTTTTCCTTTGGTCTTGCCAAGCTTTTAATAACTTGCTGTTTGGTTGCTTACCCAAGGGTACTCTGCTACACTTAAAAATTTTTGGTTCCAACTTTGGTTGATTTTTCTGGTCACTGCAACTGTTAGATGTTGTAAATTTATTCTCTTGTTTTGTGATTGGTTCATGATGCATCTGTGATGGAGTTTTGGTTTTATAGGTTAATCACTACAAGCTATTAGGGGTTGGGCTTTGACTCATCTAATCTCATTACAAGTAGCTATGCAACCAAGTGGTGCAAAAGATACACAACTCCGTGAGAGCAACAGCCAGAAGGTCCATCCACAACCTATGGAGGAAGCCGCGAACCAAAACCCTGAAGCAGTTGAAGCTGTGGTATCTAGGATTTTTACAAATATCTCCTCCCTGAAGTCTGCCTACATTCAACTCCAATCTGCTCATACTCCTTATGACCCTGATAAAATCCAAGCTGCTGATAAACTTGTAATTTCGGAGCTGAAGAATCTGTCTGAATTGAAGCACTTCTACAGGGAGCATAATCCAAAACCTGTGTGTGTGTCACCTCAGGACTCGCGCTTGGCTGCAGAGATCCAAGAACAGCAGAGTTTGTTGAAAACATATGAAGTTATGGTGAAGAAGTTTCAATCTGAGATTCAGAACAAAGATGCTGAGATTCTTCAGTTGCAGCAGCAGATACTAGAGGCCAGTCAGAAGCGGATCAAATTGGAGAAAAACCTTAAGCTTAGGGGCTTGTCAGCGAAAGAATCAGAGAATGCAGTTAACGAGGATGGGCATTTCTCTTTGGATCTAACTCCTGAGCTTTTCAGGTCAGCTGTGGAAGCTACTTATAGGGCCATTCACGACTTCTCTAAGCCACTGATCAACATGATGAAAGCTGCTGGTTGGGATCTTGATGCGGCAGCAAACTCCATAGAGCCGGATCTAGTTTACGCAAAGAGAGCTCACAAGAAATATGCGTTTGAATCACATATCTGCCAAAGAATGTTTGCTGAATTCCAGAATGAGTTCTTCTCTGTGAAACATGAGAATTCAGCTGTCCCCAAGGATAGTTTTTACCACCAGTATCTTGCATTACGGGAATCGTGAATCGGATCCACTAGATGTTGTAGTACAAAGTTCAAAGTCCCTTTTTGGGAACTTTTGCCGGAAGAAGTATTTGGAGGTGGTTCATCCGAAGATGGAGTCTGCATTTTTTGGAAACTTGGATCAGCGTAACTATGTTATGAGTGGTGGACACCCAAGAACAGCTTTCTACCAGGCTTTTCTGAAACTAGCCAAGTCAATTTGGCTTTTACATAGGTTGGCTTATTCATTTGATCCTCCAGTCAGGGTTTTCCAAGTCAAGAGGGGAACCGACTTCTCAGAGGTTTATATGGAAAGCGTTCTGGAAAATTTCATTGTAGACGAAAACGAGAAGCCTAAGGTTGGTCTGATGGTAATGCCTGGTTTCTATGTCGGGGGCAGCACGATCAAGTGCCAAGTCTACCTAACTGGCGTGAAGGTTACAGAATGATATTATGTCGTGTTTTCTGGTTTATCAAATGCCTTATGTTTTAGCAGCTGTGTTTCGTGTTACATGCTGGTTAGTTCTGATTTAAAATGTGTCTTCAGCTAAAACTTTTCATCTTTTCATGGACCCGAATTTGGGACGTAGGTGGCTTGTATTCCAACTATAAGTTTTGTGTTTACTAATGAAATTTGTTTTGGTTCCAAAACTGTATTTTTGCCAGTATAACCATGATAGCACTTTATTTATGCAAGTTTCATGATATGAAAATGAATCTTAGTAGCTATACGTCTATGATTTCGTATATATGTTTTTCTAGAATGATCATTTTCTTCTGTGTCCATAAAGATTATTTTCTCGCGATGAGATGTTATCATGGAAGTTGACTATGTTCTAGATGCGTTATGCATGGACCGTTATCTTAGCTGCTTCAAGTTTTTATTTTTAGCACATGCATACTGCCAACATAGTTAAATATTAATTTGACTATCTTCATAATTTTTGGACGGTTTAAGAAAACCTTTTCCTTAAACTCTACCTAAATTGATGTCGTGCCTCACTTCGATCTTTGTTTTGTGTAAAACAAAATTCTCCAACCTAAATTAACGAAAGAGTAAAGTATTTTTTCTGGAAATGACAATATTAATTTGTGAAAAAAAGCTACCAACTCAGCAATTTCCAACTTTTTATGTCTATTATCTTGAATAGCAAATTTCCTTCGACCTATGTAAAGGAGGTAAAACACATCTTTATTCATACGTCTATTTGTTAACTTAGTTGACCCAGTGTATCTAAGAAATATTAGAGGGAGGTGATTTGGTAGAAGATGTCACACTTATAGTTTATCGAGGACATGATTCTAAAAAAGATGATTTGTAGGTTAAGGCTTAGGATGAGCATTGCTAAGTTTCATCTGTGAACCGTCCTTTAGACCAATTACAACCTTCTAAACTCGATGGATAATAGGCCCGTCCATTTACCCTTCTCCTTCTTTTACCCTTGTCCACTTAATACCAGACTTATGGATAATTCGTCCATCCTTTTACCTTTCTCCATTTAATATCAGGCTTAGCTTTACACAGTGTGGGACTTGAACCTGTGACTTCAATTACAAATCCTCCGGCCTTTGCCACAAATCTTCAATTTTGTTGTCTCTTTGTTTCCGATTATTATATTATCTGTTGTTATTTAGTGTTCTTCCCCTTTATTCCGGTATGGATTCTTCACTAGTGCACTTGATATGTTTTACTTGAGTCAAGGGTCTATCGGAAACAATCTTTTTCTTGAGGCAGAGCATCACTATATACACACCGCTGGCTCTCCAAACTCCTTTTATGAGATTACATTGAATATGTTTATTTTTTTTTTCTTTTTTTCTTTTTAAATGTTTATTGACTTAACAAGTTGTTGCTAATTTTTAAAATTTTAAGACTAAAATTGGCTGGAAGGATTCTCAAATGGTAAGCTCCAGCTGACGTGTGATGAGTGCATTTGATCTTCAAAATAAGTGACAATCTGAATTATGAGATCTCAGATCTCTACATTATACTTTAAAATATTATTTAAGATAGATAACATGATACAATGGAATAAACTAATTTAGCTTAATACAAGCATTATACTGGTCATCAGCAATTTACACTATGTTAATTAATTTGTCTGAGACAAGTTGCGTATTTCATGGACAAGAAAGCCTGCTCTGCACAAGTTAATCAAACCGTTGGCATCATTTAACTGACTATTGTAGATTAATATCACGTTACGTGACGCACCTTTCTTTTTTATTCTCTTTATTCATTTTTGCTTGTCTACTATATTATTTTAGGATGCTCAATAATATTTGTATAGTTTATAAAATTAAGAGATAATTTTAATTAAAGTCATTTCCCTATTATATTTTTCAAGATATTATACTCCCTCTAGTCCCTTTTATATGCCACCTTTTGTGATTGCACTTGTATTAAGAACATAAGTGATTTTACTATTTTACCCTTATTTAATGTACATTAATTGTTTTTTTAGTTCTTCTAGTTGGTCAAATGTATCATTTCAAAGCTCATTAACTATCAAGCGTAAAATAGGAAGAATAGTGTCATTTATGCATTGATTATGTGAAATGACATATATTAATGACCATCTATTTATAGTAAAGACGACATATAGAAGGGACTCGAGGGAGTATTTATTATATTTAAAGGGTGATTTGGTAAATTACTCCTACTATTTACTATTTCTTGATCTTTGTATTAAGTTAATAGGGGACAAAGTAAAGATAAGTAAGCAACTCTTCAGTAAATCTGAAGAAAATAAACCTATTGTTTTACAGAGACGATAGAGTTAATAGCAAACTTTGCAGCTAGTTCTTTGAAGGTACTTGCACGTGTAAGATCATTCAATTAAAGGAAAGAAAGTCAACTCTTATGTGATTAACACTTGTTATATAAACCACAATTCTCTCTTCACATTTCCACAATACAAATCAACACAATTTACAAGCATTTTCTTTTCACAAACTAAACTACTTATAGGTTTTGCTTCATTCTATTTCCACAATATAATGGAAAAAATCACCCTTTCCCTAATTCTGATTCTCTTCAATATCTCTATGATCTTCACATTTGTTGGAGCAGTTGAGGGCGCTAGCGCACAACCTCGTGCTAACAAATTTGTGGAGTCGCAATGTAGGCGCACGCGTTATCCAAAGTTGTGTGTAACTTCTTTGTCAAACTATGTCACTACCGCATCAGAACCCCAAGAGCTAGCTCATGCAGCATTGAAAGTGAGCTTAGTTAAAGCTATCTACACGAGAGCCTACGTGAAGAACGTTTGCAAACAACTCGAAAAGACTAAGGCTAAAGATTATCAAGCCGTGAAAGATTGTTTAGCTCAAATCTCAGATGGTGTTTCGTTGCTTTCAAACTCAGTGCAAGAGCTACACAATTTGAATCTAGACAAGGAAAGTGAATTTGTATGGCATAGAAGTAATGTCCAAACTTGGCTTAGCACAGTGTTAACTGATGCTTTCACTTGCATGGATGGAATGTCTAGTTACAAATTTGGTGGTTATAAAGTAAAGGCTACAATTAAGGCTAAAGTTCTAAATGTTGCACAAGTCACTAGCAATGCTTTAGCTTTGTTCAATGGATATGCTGTTAGGCATAAGGCTTCTCATCATTCAAACTCTGGCAAAATTAACAAGCCTAGAATTTGATTGGGACTTTCAGGGAAGCCATTTGAATTCAAACTCACTGTATTTGATTTTTTTGTTATGTATGTCAAAACGTATGTAACTTCATTAATTCTATCTGTAAAAGTAGATTTTGATATTTTTTGTTAATTCTTTTCTTTTCCTTTTATTACTAGATTATTTGAAACACATCATAACTCATAATACAAGTCGTTCTGTAACGCAATATGAGAATTGAAATCTGGACAAAGGGATAAGTGATCTAAAGCGAACTAAGTTGTATATAATTGGTTAATTTAGTACGACTAGTTTCAAATATAAACAATAAAGTAATGATTAGTTTACAATAGAAAATAGCCAAAAATTATATAAAAAAAAAAAAAGAAGAAGTATATATCAATCATATAATATAGCTTGTCTAAAGTCACAGATGCGATATATTGAATGCAAAAAGTGATATGTAATTTTTCCTAATTAATATTAAGCAATAAAGTGTTTTGAGTTCCAAAAGTATATTATAACCTTATAAATCCAAAAGAATAATTACATTTGTGGTATTTAGGCAATCTAAATGAAACACAAAGCTTTTAGGAATTATGCCCAAAATAACCTGAATATATATATTCTAAACTCTAATTTATGCATATATAAAGGGTATTATATATCTACTTTAAGAAAATAAAAATTTGCACGAAATCCTTTCATGGAGATTAAGTCTATATTAACAGAAGAATCAAGGAGGAATAAATTTGTACCCACATTGTTTAAATTTACTCTTCATCTCTTCTCAAGCCTTGAAACAGGGGTCATTTGTAGACATCGAAATTTTGTAGAACTCTACAAAATGTGTCATACTCTATCCTAAATCCTAGCTTATGCATCTATATAAAAATAAGGTTTCATATTCTATTAAAAAGGTATCTCAAAAATCCCATAAACGAATATTCATAAAAAAGATCAAATAAATGATCAAATACTTCAAGAAGATTTGTACAAATTATTTCATAAAGATAAAATTCAAATCATTTTAATTAGAGAAATACACCACTAACGACTCTCAAATTATGAAAAACTTAACATATTCACGTGATATTGAAATAGACAGAGATTCTATATACCTAGGTTCAAGTTTCACTGCCACATTCTTAGTCTATGATAAAGAATCTGGCATGGACATAAGTTCGATGCATATTAGACACATACTATATAATTTAATTAATTAAAAAGTTAAAAACAATACGTCGTCCCTACACTTTTAGTTTTAGATGTATTTTATTAACTTTAACATTTGTAGTTTGTCAATATAGTTTTCAAATCAAAAAGGTGAAAAACTGCTGGTAAGTTTCTCCAATAGTAAGCATCCACTAACGTATATATTTCATTGGCAAAATGAAAATGACAATCTGAAGTAAGAACTAAGATGTAAGACGACCTTACATCATACGTGTATACTTTATTAGTACTTCTATTATTTTAAGATTTATATTATGGAATAGTAAATAATATTCTTCATTATTTACTGTGTTTATTTTGCTTTGTTCAATTTTAATCCAACTCATTTATTTGATACTTCTAATTAAACATTTTGGGCAGAGCCAATTATGAGTTCTAGGGATGACAATGGGGTGAGGCAGGGTGGGTTGAGCTTAACCTATAAATTTTTTAAATCATCCCGTCCCGAATGATGGTTTTTTTTTCATTTTTAACTCGCTCCGCATAAATTCGTCCCACTTAAATTTTTAAGTTCTTTTATTTTTTAATTGAATTTAATATGAAAAATGAAAATTCATATTTTTTTAAAAAAAATATTACTAATTAACATCTCAACAACTAATTAACTATTTCTAGTTGACATTTAGCAATTTGTTTCTTAATCATGACTTAAAAGTTTCTAATTTAACATTTCAACAACTAACAAATTACCGAAACTTTCTAGTTTAAATTTTAAAAAAAATAAATTAAAATCAATGTTTAATATAAAAAATTTATATATTTGATTTTTACTAATTACAAAAATTTAATTTTCTTCGAATTCCTATTTGATTCTTTAAACTCGCAACACAACTTACTTGCATTAATTTTTAAAATAATTACTTTAACCCACACCCCATACCCGCCTGCCTCGCATAATTTTAAACTTATCCGCGCCGTTCCATTACCATCCGATTATTCCATTTCGGGTGGTTTGTGGGTGGCAATACTAGTGGGCTACTTGGTTATATGAATTTTTAAGAAATATATGTAAAGAAGCTAAATTAAATAATAAAAAGAGAATTGATATTTTATGTCACATATTCAGTCGAATGGCCATGTGGTTCTATTTTTTTTAGCACGAGTAGAGAATTTTCTAGAAAGTCACTCAAATTGCAATTCGACTTATTTTTTGCCCAATCTAAGGTTGTAGTATAAAATTTACCATCATCTTAGCACAACGTTGGTCAAACAATTTCCAGCATGATTTTGTCTGTTTAATATTTGTCCATACAAGTGGGCACATGCATCATCAAACTGTTGGCACCACTCACCAAACAGCCTGACACTAGCTAGTAGCTTTTCTTGGACTTTCTAGGTGAAAAGAAATTTTATAAAACAAAATAAAAGAAGAAGATATTCATCCACATAAATTAATTGAGAACAATTCTCAGGTATGGATTGCGATTGAGTGGTAAGTATTTTGTTATTATTAATTAGAAGTTTTAAGTTTGAGTCCTTTTAAGTATAAAGTCATTCTTGTTAGAAACTGTTATACCTTCAATGTCAAACTACTCAACGTGAATCTAAATTTAATTAGGCTCTAATATAATACAAATACTCGACACTGAATGAAAAAAAAAAAAGAACAAACAAACATTTAGGTCTTAGTTAACATTCGCAACTTGACCTTAGCTTCTTGTGTTATCGAGTCTACTCTTTCTATTATACAAATATCTTCTTTGTTGAGTAATAGATCTTCACTTCTTTATATCCAGCTATCTTTACCTTCAATCCACTTTAATTTTGATTCCGCAAAAAGTCTTTCAAATTGGGATACAATCACCCAATATAATCCTCCTTAATTGCCAATCCCCTTTTACGGAAGACTTAGAAGCTAGAGAAGGAATATAATATCAAAACACAAACGTCTATCGACTTTTGTTTTCGAATAAAACTAAGGCAGGGTCTAGTTAAGCTATTTTGACTTTCTCTATGGTTAAGTACGCGCAAAAAGAGAAAGGATTTTTTTCTTTTTAGTTAAAAAAAAAAGGAAACAGAAGTATAATTTTATAGTCCATATATGTACTATAGCAGAGCTAGAGAATATATTTGTCCTGTGACAGCTGTTACATTAGGATCGATAAAAAGATTTATGAAGATCTTCTGTTACTTTTATTAATTGTTTTAAAGTTATTAGCTGGACATAATGTTGTAAATAAACAGGTATATCGATTCTTATATAATTGGAGTTTTGAAAACATAATTGAATAAATAGAAATGTCATTTGCAATAATTCAATTTTCCCTTAATTAAATTGGATGCATGCATAGTATCGACATGATATTAGAGTAGAAATAGATTACATCATGCAATTGGTCTATGAAAAATTAGTTGAGTTTCCTTAGTCTACGGAAAAAAATCAAGCTTGCACATTAGACTAATTATAAGTATAATTGAACAAATAAAAATTAAAGGTTAAAGCACTATATGGTAGATGTAGTTTTAATTTTGACAGTTGTAATTTTTTAACTTATTTTTTAAACTATAACTCGGCCGGAAGTTAAGCACGACAATCTGAAGTAATTAAGATCAACAACCTCTGCTTTATACTTTATTGTTTAAGATATATATGATAGAAATAAATAATAATGTAGCTTGATATAGTAGCATAATATGGTCAAATGCTTAGTCCATGTTTGATTTATTTTGTTTTGCGTGAGACAAGTTGCGATATGCACGGATAATGCACAAGCTAATAGAACGTTGAATAATGAGCCTGTTCAGCTATATATGTTACATTTCGTTCGAGGTAAGGTATAAAGTATAATAATTTTTGTATAAAATATGAGATTATTTTATCCTACTTGGTTGAAGTTATTAAGTACTTATTATTATTAAATTATTTATCTTACCATTTATATCATAGTAACAAATGATAAAATAATTTATATTAATTTCAAAATAAATTGTTCCTAACCAGATGACCGCCTTTAAGTCTGTAGTTACGACCTACTCCAACACGAAGTAATTGCACGTGCAGGACCAGTTAAATTAGGATTGTGAATACTTTGGTCTTATGGATCTGTGTGCATATGGGACAACGCTAGATAAATAAAAGTCAACTTCTTATTCACGTGGACATAACTTAAGGCCCTAACTATTTAGAATGGTAGATCACACGCATTTTTATTTGGGGCATTAATGTTGCATGTAGTTTTATTAATCTCTTTTTCAATTACTTCTCTGGAAAAAATTCCTTGAGACAATAATATAGTAGTTTCAGTTTCGTTATTGTAATTGTTTTTTTTTTCAAGGATAGGCATTGAAATTTAAGTTCTGTTTCTAGTACGTTCTAATAATTGGTACGTTGGGATTTAATATATAGATGACATTGACTGTCACATAACGACGATAATTAGCTGATATGTATACTAAACGACAAATTATAATTCTATTTGAATTGATTGAATTTTAAGAAAAGATCCCTTCGTCCTAGGCCCTAGTTTTGTGTTTTCTCAATGGAAAATAATATCAAGATGAGTCGATAAGTAATTTGAAGTTGCTTTAAAATCAACTAAAGGAACATATAGGCTTCAAATGCAAATTGCTCCCTCCGTTTTAACTTAGACTTTGAGATATCTTATAATCTTAAAATTAAGGTATATAGAATACATAAAAAATATTTTTAATTTTGTGATTTTATATGTATCACTCGAAAAGTTGCAACTAAAAAGTTGCGAAAATGGAAGAGACATTCTTTTTAAAATAGAATAAAATGAAAAATAAGATAAATAAATTAAAACATCGAAAGTATTATATGACTTTGTCCAAAACTGATATTAAGAAAAATAATATTATGTATATAATAAATTATGAAATATATAAAAAAAAATTAAACTACTTGTCAAATGTATATATTAAATCTTATCATCCTTAATGAATTTTTTGATTTTGGGTTGAATATACTTGGAGATCTACCTTTATAATTGTATATTATAGAATGGAATGCCCAAAATCCCAGTATTATGTTGGTCAATCAATCTCCAAAACTTTTTTCACCACCTGACAGTAGTTCATTGGTTTATCAAACATGCATATATATAAACCAGGTGATTAAGAGATAATCTTTTCCTACTTTTTGGGTGTCAAAAGCAACAACTCTCTAATAAGTTACGTACATAGGAAATTGCCCCGACAAGAATTAAGGTTTGTGTTTGCTAGAACCCCAACATCAACTCCCTTCCCAAAAAATTGACCAAAATAAAATAATTATGCATTTATACTTTCTCCTTTTCATTTCACTTGACTCCTATATTAAAAATAAATATTTCATTTTGCTCGTATATTTTTAATAAATAGATGAAAAAAGATCAATTACTTTTATCTTTCCATACTATTCTTAATATTAAATAATTACATAAAGTAATAGTAGTGAGTTGCAAAACAACATTAATAAATAATACATTTTCTTAAAAAATATAAAGGGCAAGTAATATGAAATGGAGTATTAAACAAGAATGAGTCATGTGTACTAAACTTGTCATGATGATGATCATGCATGTGATAGCCCCTCTATATAAACCTTAGCACTTTCTTGCCAATTTTCCCATCAAACAAACATCCTCTCTTCATATAATTACATATACTCTTAGCTTAAGCATTCCTTGTTGTAAAAAACAAATGGAAAAACTTGCCCTTTCCCTAATTTTACTTGTGATTTTCTCCGTCTTTGTTGTCGAATCGGATGCAATAGTGCCTAAATTCGTAGAGTTACAATGCAAGCACACGCGCTATCCAGGCCTATGCGTGAGTTCTTTAGCAACACATTTAAATCCAAAGTCACAAGATCCTCAAGAAATAGCTCAAGCTGCATTAAAAGTGAGTATAGTTAAGGCAGTATACACAAAAAATTACTTGAAAATAGTGTCCAAAGAACTCCAACAAAAAAAGGCTAAGGAATATCAAGCTGTGAAAGATTGTTTAGATCAAATGTCAGATAGTGTTTCTCAGCTTACAAATTCATTCAAAGAGTTTGAACGTATGAAGAGTGCAGAATATAGTGAAGCGGAGTTTACTTGGTGTCAAAGTAATGTTCAAACATGGCTAAGTACTGTGTTGACTGATACATATATTTGTATGGATGGGTTTTACGGGTACCCAATGGGTGGTAAAATGATGGCTATGATTAAAGCTAGGGTACTTAATGTTGCACAAGTTACTAGCAATACTTTGGCTTTGTTTAATGGATTTGCAGCTTGGCATAGGGCTAATTCTAATGGTGGATATGGGAAAAATAAACCTTAAAGAAGGTTAACATGCAACAAATATTTATGAGAGTTGTTTTAACTAGCTAGTTGTGATGGCAAGTCTTGGTGGTGTATACATTAGCATATGTTTGTAAACTTGAATAATATCATGGTGATCAATCAATGTGAATATGATATTTTGAATATGATCTTGTAAGAAAGGAAAAGACTTTTGTAAATGATGTCAACTAATCCAAAATAATTGAATAAACTATAAAGTCACCTTTTTTTCCATCAAAGAAATCGCCTATTTTTTAAAAATATTTTTCTGAAAACATTACCTTTTTTCCTATTAGAAAAGTCACTTATTTTGTGTTATTTCATTCAAAAGATTACTCAAGTTGAAAAATTACTTAATATTATTTTAAATAAAAAAATATAAATATTTAATTATATTTATTTTAATCATCAATAACAATATATCTAGTATAATTACGCAAGTAAAATATGGAGAAGGTGATTGATGTATACGCAACTTAATCAAATCACTGTATCCTCAAGTTTCTGGCGTCGAATGCTTCTTTAGATTTGGGTTGTATTTTTGTATTTTGAATTAGAAATTTTCCGGCAAATCACGGATTTTGATTTGCCTTAATTGTACCATATGCACCTTTTGTTGTTTGTATTATTGTATACAGCCATGTATTTCTATATTTCACGTTGATTTTGCACCATGTTGACTTTTTTAGGTGTGAGATACAATTTCGTTGTTTGCCGAAGGGAATAATTTCAAATATATATAATAAATTAATTAATTTATAATAAATATGATCATATTTTATTTACATAAAAAAATAATTAAAAATCATAGAAAATATACAGTAACTACACAATATAGCTTGTCAAAAGTCATAAAAAATATACACCGATTATACAATATAGATTACTTATATATGAGTTGTACACTGATTATACATTATTATACACTCAAAAACTGAATATAACTTGACTATACATGAAATATACATTGACTATACATGTATAACTTATACAATATAGCTTGTCAAATGTCATAAAAAGCATACACCGATTATACAATATAAATTACTTGTATAGGAGTTATACACTGATTATACATTATGATACACTCAAAAACTAAGTATAACTTGACTATACATGAAATATAAATTGACTATACATGTCTACATAAAAACCCTTTTTATAATTTCTTTGGCCTAGTAGCCATCTATTGTAATTATCCTTTCTTATTTACAAAAAAGAGAATTGTTCATATATAGCCACTCAAAAATACCTTAATTATACTCCACATCTATAGTTTGCGTAATCACATTTCGTTATTATAGTTATAGCAACATTTGTAAAATCTTTGTATATGTTTGTATAATTTGCTATATAATTTACAGTTTTTGTATAAGGTTTGTATATTTCTCTATACAATTCATGCACAGTATTTGTATAATTCACTATACAATTTGCAGTGTTTGTAAATTTTGCTATACAATTTGATTCGCACATAACTTTTGTATAATCGCGCGAATTATACAAAACTCAAACTTTAATTAGAGTTATATATTTGACGTGAGTCATAATTAATTCAAACTATAACTTGTTAGCTAATTAACTAGTATATATTTACTTATCCCCGTAATTTTTCCAAAAAATGTTCTATAGATTTGACTTCATGAGACGGCTCAATACATAAGCCCATAAACTAATGGGTTGGGCATGGCAAAATCAATTGTGGGCTGTACAGAAATTCAATTTGGGCTCATCAGTTAACCCGAACGTTGATACTTGCTTTGAGCAGATGAATCACCGTCCGGCAATTGCAGCGGCAAAATCAAATCAAATAAAAAAATTTTTTGAGGCAAATCGTGGGAGTGTTTCTCTGTGTCTCTGTAAGCGTCTAGTGGAGTAGAAGAAAGCTCAAAGATGGAGGAGCAATCGAAAATGGTTGTAAGAGAAGTTGAAGAAGACGATGAACACGATTCTAAAGAGAGTGTTCTGCAGAGATATTTCCTACAGGAATGGAAGCTTGTTAAATCACTCCTCGACGACATCATTTCCAGTGGCCGTGTCTCTGACATCTCTTCTGTGCATAAGATCCGATCTATCGTACTCTCTCTTTCTCTGCATAATTATTAGTTCAATGCCATGTTTGTAGTTGAAATACCTGTAAAATTTAACTTTGGCTTTTTAATTTTTGGTTGTTTTCTAACAGTATAAGTGCAAAATAATTCAGATATTTTGTTTCATCGTGTTAAAAGAATGACATGATAGATGAAGATAACATATAGAGCTAGAGTAGGATGGTTGAAATGGAGAAGTGTTAGGTGATAATAGCATAGCTACCGAAAGGAAATGCCATTTATATGGATTGGTTGGGGGTCAAATAATCGTATGTAAACTGAAACTTTGACCTCTAAGGTCTTAGTACCTAATGTATCCAAGATCAATAATGAAATATGTGAGTGTTAAGATGGCATCTGATCATAAAGTGCAGCCTGGTGTACTAAAGCTCCCGCCATGTGTAGGGTCCGGGGAAGGGCTCAACCACAAGGATTCCCTTCTGGCGTTTGATCATACAAGATTAGAAAAGATTAAAATGATGTAAAATAGCACATATAGAGCAAAAAGTGGGCGATACAGTGAGATGCTTTAAGTGTGTCTTACATAGACTTCTAAGGACATTGACTCGTAGGTGTGAACTGTGATGATTAAAGGTGTTAAAAAGGAACATGTGTACATGACAGATCACATGATGAAAGTAAGTTGTCTTATAGCACATTTGCATTAGTCTGGTGTTTGATGGAGTGTTTTAAGTTTGGTTAAAGATTGTATTACTGTGTAAGAGAAGGCATCATATTTAAAGATTCCTTTGGTCTTAAGTACTTCCAATTTGTGCCATATGACAAACAACTAAGTAGATGAACGGAAAAACTTAATTGGGGCATATTAGATATACAGGATTTATATAGCCAACTGCAACTAGTTTCAGATTGAGGTGTAATTCTGGATGTATTTCAACTAAAGATTTGAACTTTGGGGTGATTTGGATAGAAACTAAGCTTCTAAAGGAACTGTAAACTACATCTGTGACTGAAGAATGTTATTGAACTTCAAGCTTGATAATTATGCTCTCTTTTCTATTCTATATGACAGTCACGCATCCTCGATCTTTCCTGAAAAGATCTACTCGTATCTATATTTGGAAGTTCATTGTATCAACATTTCTACTTTGCCCTTAATGACATGCTCTCAAACAAATTGATATGGCATGTTGCAGACAACTACTTTATTTCTTAAATTCCAAGTTCAGAAAAACACCACCTTCTGTATTGAATAGCAGGAAGTATTTTTATTTTGTGTTTTAAGGACCACTTGTCGTGTACGGTAGTATGTTTAACATATATGATGGTTCATTAGTGAGTAAAGATCTGAATTTTGCTGGTTTTGATAAGTAAAAAAGTGAGCTTGTTGAGGAACTGTGAAGAGATTTAGTTTTTTGAGATGGGACTGTGGAGAGATGTATGTGTGGAGAAGAAATTCAAAGAATGTACCGTTCCAAATTTCCGTTCACCTTTTACACATGTTGATGTAGGACACTGTACTGTTGATGATGCCAAGTCCAAACTCTTAAAATTACTTAATGATTGAGTACTTTGCTTTCAGAATTCGTGCTCTTGATGATGCCAAGTCCAAACTCTTAGAAGTACTTAAACATTGAGTACTTTGCTTTCAGAATTCCTAAAACATCAGTTGCTTAGAGCTAATGCAAATTTTGTAAAAGTTTTTTTTTTTTTTCCTTTGGTCAGTACATTAATTATTTGCTTAAATATGATTTGCAGATGGACAAATATCAGGAGCAAGGTCAATTACTGGAGCCTTACCTTGAGAGTATGGTGTCGCCCCTCATGACCATTGTCCGTTCAAAAGCTGTCGAACTTGCTGCTTCCTCGGAAGAGATTCTTGAAGTAATTAATCCTGTGTCTATCATAATATATTCTCTGGTGACAGTTTGTGGCTACAAGGCTGTTGTCAAGTTCTTCCCTCATCAGGTTTCTGACCTGGAGCTTGCAGTATCTCTCCTGGAGAAATGCCATAATACGCAAGCTGGAACATCATTACGGCAAGAAAGTACTGGAGAGATGGAGGCAAAGTGTGTGATACTGTTGTGGCTCTACATTCTTGTATTGATCCCTTTTGATATAGCTTCTATGGATACTAGTGCTGGGGATAATAACTATGTTGGAGGTGATGAACCACCTCCACTTGTTCTAAAAATTCTGGAGATCTCTAAAGACTACCTTTCAAATGCGGGTCCTATGCGAACCATATCTAGTTTGCTTCTCTCAAGGCTTCTAACACGCCCAGATATGACAAAGGCTTTTACCAGGTCCAACTGCCAAAACTCTTGCCATTTCTAAAAGTTCATGATTTGAAATCTCACAATCAAGCAGATGAAAATTATACAAAAAGAAAAAAAGAAAGGAAACATGTAAAAGTAGGTGAAAATGTCTGTTCATTTTCATGCATACACATTATGTTTGTGAATGCAAATGACATGATACTCAATGGAGTACAACTTACTGCATTTTCAGTTTCCTTGTTATGTAACATTTGCAATTCACTTTTATGCGCAATCAGCAGACAAAATCCTCGTCCTTTTTTGCAAATTGTGATAACGCCTGCTGAGCATTCTGTTTTACTTTTCTCTATGTTTAATATTATTTGTTGGGCAGCAAAAAGAGTAAAAAAATTTCTACAATGAAATATGCTAAGTATAAGTAAATATTATATGCCTCCTTTGGAAATTATTTAACACTTGCATATTCTTTTTTTTTTGTAAATGGGTAATTGTTTTTATTCTCCATAAAACAGTACATTGGTTGTACTGGAAACCATATTTACATGAGAAACTCTAAAGAACACTGACCTATGCCTATAGTGAGTCTAAGACATCAATGATGGAGACAGTATCATTAGAGTACATCTGATTACACCAAAAACATAGAGTCAAAATGCAATTCAGTTTGACTTGTTGCATACCAAAAACATATTCTTTCACACTGTGTGTTTGAATTACATATATGCATCCCGCATAACTTTGTTTTTCAGCTTTGTGGACTGGACGCATGAAGTTATGTCATGTCTTTCAAATGATGTTGTCAATCACTTCCAGCTATTGGGTGCAGTTGAAGCACTAGGTGCTATTTTCAAGGTTCACTCTGTTCCTGTGCACTATACTTTTGTTATTTCCTAGCTTTCTTTATGCACAATGTGATTCTACTTTAGAGCTTAGACATTCCCCTCAAACTCACATTTGAATCAACTGAACTCATTTTTCATCCCTGGTCCTTCAGACCATGAAGTATTTGTAACTGCTCTTCATTTCTTTTGGCAACTATCTGAGAGTTTGGTGAAAATCCATTTTGAAAGAAATGGACTTTGTTGGAAAATCAATTTGGACTTATCAAGTAAATGCCAAGTTTAAGTTTCAGTTATCTTTGAAAGCATCTCCTGATGTCATAATATCAGATATAAGGTGCTGATCAAAAGAGACACATTGACCTTATTACAAAGTCTAATATCTTAATAACATAGACATCTTTTTCACTCACTATGGAGTGGCACATTTGTGCCAGAGGTTATTAACCTGTTCATTATTTGGTGGTCTTGCATCTTGCTTTAGTATGTGTACTTCTTTGAACACTAATGATTTCCTCTAAATGCAGAATGGAAGCCCGAAAGTGTTGCTTAATGTGATTCCTGGTATTTGGAATGACACATCAGCTCTGATGAAGTCCAACACTGCAGCTCGGAGTCCTTTGCTTCGCAAGTATCTTGTGAAGCTAACTCAAAGGATTGGGATGATATGTCTCCCTCCACGTCATCAGTCATGGCGATATGTGGTAAGACAGCTAATTATGCAAAAGACAGGGCTTAAATGTTTCTCACTAGTTACAAAGTGATGGTTGCTCTTCTTCAAAACTTATGTGGACTGACCTTGTTAACTAGGTTTCGTACCATTTACTAGGAGCCAGTGCCTTACCATCTTTCTAAGTAAAAAAGTCATGATGATGCGGGGAATAGTTAATGAGGGTCTTGGTAATTTTTTGTCAGGTGGCATCATTTTCCTTTATGTTGGCTCACTGATTTTAATGTGATTTTTGAATGTTGTCATCCTTTCTTGCTCTTCTTGATCCTTGTCATTAGTTATGGTTACTTGTGTTTCTCGTTCCTGCATTTTATGGTATTCTGCTGAAATACTTTGTGCTGATCAACTCACTGTAGTGTGGAAAATTTAGTTAGTAACAATGCTTGTTTTGCCGTGTAGGGTAGAACCACCACGCTTGGAGGGCATATTACTGTCGATAGAATCGAGAAGAACCAATACAATAATCCTACAAAAAATGATCTATCGAATTTCTACCAAGAGCCAGACTGTCATGAAGAAGACGACATGGATGTCCCTGATATAGTAGAAGAGATAATTGAATTACTGCTGTCAGGACTGCGTGATACGGTATGTCTAAAGGGTGAGCTTCCATCTTGTACTTATCTGATTGTTTTCGTTATTCTTAAGTATTTAGTGCGAGACCTGTAGACAAATTCAAGTTGATATCTGTTTTCCTTGGGTGGTTTTTTTTTTTTTTGGGGTTTATTTGGTAAAGCTCCTTCACCTCCTCCTCATTTGCCATGGAAGAATTATGATAAATTTAAGTTGAATATCCACATGTATTTATCTTTCATATTGAGCTAGTGTATTTGAAATCTTGATATGTTAATGCAAGGTTGTGTCTCTCTCTGTCTGAGTGTGTGCACATGTGCCAAAAGAGACCAGTTAGCTTGAACAGAAGTAAATAATTGTCTTTCTGTTCCACGATTTGACTGACACTAAGAATCTCCTGAAGTAGTTAATAAATGACACTTCATCAAGCTGAACAGTCATTAAGTATCATTCCCTTACTGTTTCCGGGGATTCTTAGTAACACTCACATTATGGAACAGAAACAGACATTTATTTACTTCCATTCAGGCTAGCTAATCTCTTTTTTTCGTTCATCTGCAGTTGCTATTTTAAAAACAGATTTGTGTCTTCTCATACATTACCATCATTTGATTCCATTTCAGTAGTTTACTGCTAAAACAGCTTCTTTTTATTCATTCACATTTTCACAATCTATTTTTTTATTTCAACTTTTCATCTTATAGATTTTATCATGCCACTACAGGATACTGTTGTGCGTTGGTCTGCGGCAAAAGGTATTGGCCGTGTTACTTCACGGTTAACTTACTTGCTTTCTGATGAAGTCCTTTCATCTGTTCTGGAGCTCTTTTCACCTAGCGAGGTGTGTTACTTCAGTTGTTTCTTACCAATTGTTTTTTCTGTTATCTTATGATACAGCCACTATATCTGAATACAGAATATTAACCAAGGAGACTCAGATTTTGTAAACCTAACAGTTTCTCTTGCACTTCATATTTCTTGGTTGTTTGTTTGGTTTGGATTATGTTTATGTATTCTAGTGTTACAGGGCGATGGTTCATGGCATGGTGGCTGTTTGGCGCTGGCTGAATTGGCGCGGCGAGGATTGCTGTTACCTATTAGTTTTCACAAAGTTATTCCTGTTGTTATAAAGGTTGTTCTTGCTGCCTAATTTTTCTGTACTTATGATCTCTCTTTAATTTTATATGTTGGACCTTGCAATTGAGCAATTAATTTTCTCTAAAGAGTATAAACTTACTAATGATACACAACTTGTTTCATCAATGTTCATCTTTCTTCTTATATCTTACCTTCCGAGAAATGTATAGGCTAAGATAAGCAGGCAACCCTTAGTTGACTGTGCTCTGCTCCATGTTGGTGGGTTGCTACACCAGCTTCAAGCTATCTCTAGAAATTCTAATAGGTTAATTGGAATTCTGTATGCAATACACTTTAGTCTAGTGAAACATCTTAACAGGAATCTCCTTTTTTAGAAAATATGTCGCTCTTAGGCAGATAACATTCATTCTGGAGTTGGCAATACCGTTAAAAGTACCTGGAGAATGACCCCTATAGTAGTTTTTTGGAATATTTGGAAAGAGAGAAACTGCAGATGCTTTGATGGATTATCAACTCCCATAAACACCATTAAGACAGGTGTTTAGTCAGTCTTTATAATTGGCACCTGCTCTCCCCTGTAAACAGTGTGGATAATTTTTTGGATTTTGTTAGCTCCCTGACTCTAGCACATTAGAGTTTAAGGGGATTTATCTTTTTGGCTGCTTTACTGGTTTTGGCACAGTTAGCTTCATGTTAATTTCATGTTTGAAGCAACTTTATCTTTAGTTGTAATCATTGCATCTCCTTGATGCCTTTTTCTAATACAGTTTAATTACTTCACCCAAAAAAAAGCATTCATTCTTACTGCAGATATAGGATAGATAAGGCCTGCTGCCTACTCACAGATGAGAGATAGGGGATAGGAGATAGACATAGAGAGGGGAAAGTAGGGAGGCAGGAGGGGAAGCAAAGGATCTCTGTTTACCCATGATGAGCATGCTGGTTAGGCTATCAGAAGCACAGATGCCCATAGGGCTTATATTTGCAAGTGTTGTGTGCTCATGTTTCTATTTTGTACTTATGAACATATAATCTTCACCTTTGAAACACCCGTCTTTTAGATTGTCTATATTATCATTCAATTCTTAGCATCTGGAACACATATAATCCTCTTTTGATGTTTACTAATGGGTATGCATGACAAATGGATATATGGGTGGACCCGTTTTTGGGTATGAATTACTGAAACATATTTGATCTAGACTGCCGAATCAAGAAAATGGATTGCATTAGACTTGCATTATCCACTCATACAATTCTTCCCTCATTAAAGCTGGATTTTTTCACCTAATAATGAGGGAAAGTTTGGTGTGGCAGGCATTACATTATGACATTCGAAGGGGCCCACATAGCATTGGATCTCATGTACGTGATGCTGCTGCTTATGTTTGTTGGGCATTTGGCCGTGCATATTGCCATGTAGATATGAAAAACATACTCCAACAGCTTGCTCCACACCTTCTTACTGTAGCCTGCTACGACCGTGAGGTACCAAAAACACAGGGATCATTCCTTACCCAATCAAGGTGCTTCTTCCTCCAATATAATGATGCAACATTGTTACCACTTCCCAGGTTAATTGTAGAAGAGCAGCTGCTGCTGCTTTTCAAGAGAATGTTGGACGACAAGGAAATTATCCTCATGGTATCGATATAGTGAATACAGCTGATTACTTTGCACTTTCTTCACGTACAAACTCCTATCTTCACGTTGCTGTCTGCATTGCTCAATATGATGGCTATCTTTATACATTTGTTGATGAGCTTCTGAACAACAAAATCTGTCACTGGGTATGTTTATACTTGCTTAGTTGCTAACTTTAACTCAGATAAAACACTTATTTTGTAAAAGTGATGTTTATGGTTTGCTTGAGTGTTCCTTTTATTTGTGGTCCGCGGATGCGCATTATATAACTTTGTTACCAAAGATAAGATGCATATAGATGATTCCTCACCTAAGTTTTCAGGTCTTGGCAACAGGAGTATTGTGACAACTGGCAACTTTTGTCTCATCATGGAACTGAAAAACATAGTAGGAATTGGATTAGAAAATGTGATGGGAATTTGTTTACAAATATCAACAACATACCCAGTGTTGTCCCACAAAGTGAGATCTTGGGAACATAGAATGTATGCATACCTTACCTTTACCTCAGAGGTAGAGACGTCGTTTCTAATAGCCCCTCGCTCAAGAAAAATAGTCCAAAGCAGTCCCGACAAAGAAGTAAAGGAAGTGCATGAAATAACAAACAAAACAAAAAATAACAGAATAACAAAATGGAAACAAAACAAAACAATACAATTATGCATTTGTTGGTCTATTTCGAAAGAAATAAATAGTAGATTATTTGTAAACAAGGCTAATTCAATTGAGAAAGTCATATGGAACTGCTTGACTACTTTTTATTTTTGGTGTAAAGAAGCAGGGATAGAAGAAGCTACACAAATTTTAGATGTTTTAGGCACTTCATAATCAATTAGTCTTTTTGTTTTTTCTCTTGTTGGAATCAATTTTTGGAGGTCTCCTGCATATCCTTAATGCCGAGGAATACAATATTACCTTTGTCAAAAGAATAAAATAAAACAGTAATCGAGGTACAAGAAACAATAGATAGTAACAGAAATTGAAAGACAAGAAATTACAGTTTCAATACTATAACTACTCATATGAATGGACAGCAAGGCAACTACAGAAATTGCACTGCTACATACTAACCTTCTATCCTAATTTTTTCTTTCACGCCCTCCGATCTAAGCTCATGTCCTCGGTAAGTTGCAACTGTGTCATGTTCTGTCTGATCACCTCCGCGCCAGTGATATTGTTTACAAATATTATTCTCTCTTTTTTTCTTTTAAGAACTTCGTTGTTTGCTTCTCATGTAATTCTTGAGAGAATTAAAATTTAAAGGTAAACAAATTTGGCAACATGTCTGCTCAGAAAAAATAGTGGCAGAGGAGGTTATGCTGATCCCTCTAAGGATCTTTCTGTTGGGAAACTATAGCTGTAACCCTAATTATGGCAAACTATAGAGACGTTTAGTAATGTTTGGCCACCTCCTTGTAATTCTTTTGGGTTCCTTCTCTTATTGAGTTATGCATGCATAACAGTCTTAATCTGAGAATTAAGACCCTGCTAATATCATACCAGCTGGCCAGGGTACTACTTTATTTGTGCGCTAATTTTGGCTTGTGCTTTCACTTGCTAGTTCTATATCGTTGAATCTTTTTTATTGGCTAACTTACTGTTGTGATATAGGATAAGAGTTTGAGAGAACTTGCTGCAAATGCCCTTTCTTCTCTTGCTAAGTATGATCTTGGACATTTTGCTAGTACTGTTGTGGGAAAATTATTGCCTTGCACATTGTCCTCTGATTTGTGCATGCGTCATGGTGCAACTTTAGCTGTTGGGGAGGTTATATTGGCTCTACATGAACATGATTATGTTCTTCTCCCAGGTTGGTGTCTCCCTTTTAGCTTCAAGCTTTTAGTATTCGTGTGAGATCAAAGTTCAAGCTGGTTGGCACTGGTTTATAGTTTAAAGGTCTTCAATATATTTTAGTGTTTTACCTTTTTTTTATTATATATATAAATTTTGGTTTCTTTTACGTCTCACTTGAGTTAAATAGTTCTTCAGTATATTGGAAAACAAGATTTGCTCATAAATAGGAAGTCTATAATTATACTACTCCAAAAAACAACTTAATTATTAAAATTATGAGATTTTACTGATGATTTATACAAATATATGAGATTGTAATGATGATTTGTACTCGATCTTTGCAAGTAAATTGTATATGTTGTTATTTATATATTCATACATGCATGAACATGAATTTTTTCTTATTGTTACGAATTCAAATCATGAAGTTTAAGTGAAATTATTTGTCTAACTTCTTTGTCATAGCTATTTAGTCCCTATCAGTGCTTATTGTTGCAGTGATTTCTTTGCGTCACCAAATAGAGAAGCCTTGGAGAAACAGTAAAGTTGTATTTGTGTGACCTGTAGGTCACAGGTTTTTTGGGTCTTGGAATCAATCTTGAAGTTTGTGCCCATAGACTGCCTACATCACCCTCATGGGGTGTGGCCCTTTGTCGATCCCTGCATGAACATGGAACACTTCATGCACCGGGCTGCTCTATTCTTCTTCTTCGCATAGTTAAAAACAGTCCCTCAATCCCAATCAATCGTACTGAGGGCAAGAGTATAAGAACATTATGGTAGTGATAGCTGCTTTATACAGTTTAAATAGAAGTGAGCTACTGATTGAAATATGTAATACCCAGAAATGATTATGAGAAGAGCAATGAAGTGTTCTTTCAGTTCCAGAAATTTGCTTTAGCAGGAAAGCCAAGATGTACTGAACATTGAATTTAGGAAAGAGGATTACCTTCTAAGACAAATAGTACGCGTTTTTCATAGTTTGTGTGCCATGTATTTAATTGTCTTTCCATCACATACAACCGAGTACCCAATTTTTATGACGTTGCTATTACCATGTGAGTGCCATTTCAAATTTTAATTACCACATTCTTGTTTAAATTAATAAAAAGAGAAAATCATCTGGTTAAGCATTATGGCAAAGTCCATTTCTATGTTTATTATGCAGTGCTAATTGTGATCCCTCTATTTTTCCGTTGCAGATCTGCAGAATCAAGTTGCTGGTGTGGTTCCTGCAATTGAGAAAGCACGACTGTATCGTGGAAAGGGGGGAGAAATAATGCGTTCTGCTGTTTCCCGTTTCATTGAATGCATTTCATCAGCTCATATTCAATTGACAGACAAAATAAAACGGAGTCTGCTTGATACGCTCCATGAGAATTTGAAACATCCTAATCCTCAGATACAGGTTTATTTTATGACTATATCAATTACCTGCTTATTAGCTTCCTGTGAGTGAATTGCCTGATTTACTATTATGTTTACAGGGTGCTGCTGTTGCAGCCTTAAAGAGCTTCATTCCTACTTACATTGTGCCTTTGGAAAATAAAGGATTCAATGCCATTACATTAAGATACCTTGAGCAATTGACTGATCCTAATGTGGCTGTTAGACGAGGATCTGCACTTGCACTTGGTGTTTTGCCATTTAAATTTCTCTGTGTAGGATGGAAGGATATACTTCGTAAGCTTTGTGCTTCTTGTGAAATTGAGGTAAGGAAGCGCTTCTGTTTTAACGGTTGCTGATGGAGGAAGTAAGCCACACATTATCTTGAATGATGGAACAACTTTATGCTCTACAGGATAACCCTGAAGAAAGAGATGTTGAAGCACGGGTAAATGCTGTCAAAGGACTTGTATCAGTGTGTGAAATTTTAACCAAGACACAAGACCATTCTCATCTATTATCTGCAGAAGAATGCATATCTCTATATGTTTTTATTAAGAATGAGGTTATGCAGACTTTGTTTAAAGCTTTGGATGATTACTCTAAAGATAACAGAGGTGATGTTGGTTCTTGGGTTCGTGAGGCTGCCATGGATGGCCTTGAGAGATGCACATATATTCTATGCAGAAGAGAACCCAAGGGCTTCTCAAGCAAGTCAGAACAAATGGAACTTGGATCTGTTCCTCACGAGATAGATGTTAAAAAACAGATGAATTTTCTTTTTGATGAAAATTTAGCAACCCATTTAGTTGGAAGCATTGTTAAACAAGCAGTGGAGAAGATGGATAAATTAAGAGAGTTAGCTGCAAAGGTTCTTCAAAGAATTTTGCATAACAAATCAATCTATGTACCTTTCATTCCCCATCGAGAGAGACTAGAACAAATAGTGCCTGACGACGCAGATCTGAAATGGGGGGTAGGTTAAAATTGCTTGTCTTGTTGGTTGCTAATTTTTCTGGTATATGATAAACAAGCCTTTCTATGCCAACCTGCAGGTACCTACTTTTTCATATCCTAGGTTTCTTCAGTTACTTGGTATCAGCTGCTATAGCATATATGTGATATCGGGGTTGGTGATTTCCATTGGTGGATTGCAAGATTCATTGAGGAAGTCGTCACTCAGTGCTTTGCTTGAATTTCTTCATTCAACTGATGAAAATGTAAATGATCCTAAAGAGTACAATCTTTCCAATGACATTCTTTGGGTTCTTCAGAAATACAGAAAGTGTGACAGAGTTGTGGAACCCACTTTGAAGGTAAATTTGATTGGAAATTCCTTTTCTGCAAATGATTCTTGTTGACCCTTCCCTTAATTAAAGACCACTGTTTATCTTTCTAGAATCATCATGTTAGGATTTATGAAGCAGTTATTTTTCTTGCAGTTATGAAGATGCTTGTTAATGATAATTTTTTTGTGACAGTCTGGTGAATTTTACATTTTTGACTGTCTATGCAGCATCCTGAGCTTTATCTATTTTCCTTTTTATTGGTTAAAAACCATTTCTTGTAAAAAATTATGATTTGCAGCTGCTTTGAAAAGAAAAGGGGTACGGTACTTCACCTTTCAAGTGACTTTATTACATCCAATGACGAGGATCTTTAGTGGTGAACATTATGCTGAAGCATCTCAGAACTATATCTGATATATAATTTGCTAAAGTTTGCAGTCCAGCGGAATCTCACGCTCTCTATAACTCGTTGACATTCTACTATATTTCTGATCAAATTCAACTCTATGTATATTTCTCAAATCTTTGCTTTATCTCAGGCTCGTTGCATTTTGTTCTTTCGATATTTGTAAAAGAATATTAAGTCATTTGGAAACTCCTACTATGCCAATATCCGAGAGGTTCTTGAACACCCTTCTGCATGTGTAACCTAGTTCTATAGGGTTTGCGCATGGGCAGACAACTTTATCCCCATCCCCTCCCCTCCTTTTTTTTGGGGGGGTTGAGGGGCGACATGGCTTAAAAGGCTGAAGAGTTGGTTTGAAGTAGAGAGCCCAACAGGCTTGCTTAGAGCAGAGTTAATGGCTCAATTTTCACAAGTGAGAGAGATCCAAATGATATAATATTAATATGTTGAGAGAAGACCGAAGTGGAAATAAACTTACCAAAGTTTGGCTGTGATACCATGTTAAGAGGCCTTAGGTCTAACCCAATCTCAAGAACTAGTGCAATGCTGAGGATTTACCAAGTCCATACAAGAAGACCATAAGCACATACACTTAAACTACTGTGTTATTTTGACACCCCCTCACGTTCAAAATCGGCTATGGAACATGGGATAACATACACTATTTGAGTGGTCTAACATAGGGCAACTGATTTTAGGAATGTGTTTGGTGTTGGTACCATTTGAAGGAACTACAATATCCAGCCCATAACCTTGAAGCCATGGATGGAGTAACCTAATATACACACCCAAGGGTGAGGCTTAGTGGTCAGTGAAGTGGGTCAAAAACTACGAGGTCTCAAGTACAAACCCCAGCAGAGACAAAACACTAGGTGATTGCTTCCCTTCTAAAATTGACCCAGACACCACATTTATTTTTATTTTTTTAAAAAAGGCATCCTAAGACGCTGTTAATTATGTTAAAACCTTGAACATTCAATATGGGATGGGTTTTCTAACACTGATGTGTTATTATTTTGTTGCAGACTATTGAGAACCTATTCAGCAAAAAGATTTTCTTAAATATGGAGGTTAGTCTACTTCCATCTAAGTCTTTCTCACAGTATCCAATATTCATGTATCCGGTATCTTTCCTTCGTTCTTAATTTCTTATATGTACTGGCTTATTCTGCACAAACATTGCTGTACTGATGATGTGACTTTACCCCTATCTCTCTCATATCTTTTAGCAGGAGCAGACTGCAGTGTTTTGTGCTGGAGTTTTAGAAGCTCTTAATATAGAGTTGAAAGGATCAAAAGACTTCAGTAAGCTTTATGCTGGAATTGCAATACTTGGATATATTTCATCAGTACCAGAACACGTCAATATCCAGGCATTCAGTCATTTACTAACTTTCCTCGCGCATCGATTTCCAAAGGTACCAGAAAGTACCTGCACTAGAGATACTTAAACCGAGTGAATCAATAAATTAGTAACATGAAACAATGAATTGGATGCCTTGTCAACAATTGTTTTCGACTATTTTGCAGGTGAGGAAAGCTGCTGCTGAGCAAGCTTATCTTGTTCTCCAACAAAACGAGACTCTTGTACCAGAAGACAAACTAGAGAAAGCACTTGAGATTATCTGCGAAACTTGCTGGGACGGTGATCCTTCAGAAGCAAAAGAGAAGCGTTTAGAACTCTGTGCTACGTGCAACCTAAATGTTGGAACATTTTCAAAAACAGATGTTAGAACATCCCGCAGAGTTGTTGAGCAGACACCTACTGATGATGAAAATGCAGCATACTCTTCACTTGTTGGATCAGCTGGGTTTTAGTTCCTTGTCAGATGCATATAAGAATCAGAACCTTGTGCTATCACAGAGTTGGCTTCGACTGCTCCCGTTTCCACACACCCCCACACCCAACCTCTCTTATGGTGTGTTGTTCAAAATCACTTTCTGGGAAGAAAGAGTTCATATGAGGTTGTTTTGTAACATTATTGCAAATTGCTGAAATGTTGTGTTTCACTAAATAGGCAATATGGTAATTGCTGCATTCTGAGTCTTGCATGTACAAATGATTCATTTGGATTGTCAAGGTGATTGATCGTCTTGAAATTTCCAGGTGATTGATCGTCTTGAAATTTCCGAAGTCAGCTGTTTCAAAATTGGGATATCTTGTTTCTGTTATTGGTATGAAATTTAAAGAATCAATATATGATCTTCAGCTGCGATGTAATCGTGGAATAATTTCAGTTGGGTAATTAGATTTGATATACGCTAATACGCTATACTGTATGCAAAAGCAGCCATGTTTTGGCAATGAAGATGGAAGAGTAGGGGGCATTAGTTTTTGAAACATTATTTTGGTGTTAAGAAAATAATACTTGGTTGTGTACCTTAAACTAACGAATCGCGTGGAGTGGTTTTCTACATCCATCTTTATCGCCTATTTACATTAAATTATATCGGTATCTTCTTATTAAGAAAAAAGAGTAAATTTTTAAGCATTTTCCTTAACAAGAACTTGACAGCATCTCAACTGATCAGGAAAAAAGCAAGATCTACACAAAGAACTCTCCATCTTAACAGTTTAGTAGCCTTGTGAAATGGACCGTTGGTTCAGAACTTGTTAAAGAATTATAATCACAAATTACTATATGATGAATAATAATATACTGTAATAAGTAATAATAGTATTCTTGTATTGCTGTAATAATTGTTTTAGAGTTGACAAGGATAGACGGGCACATGAGATAATAAATTGATATACTAAAACTTGCAAGAACAAATACTCAGCTTAATAAGACTGGCCGAAAAAGAATTAAAATAGACATGACGCGACAAATTTTGCATAATTTCAATGCTGTCATTTGGTTATCTTTGATCTTTGTCAGGACATTTTTCCTTCAATATTTTCATCTTTATTCTACGTAGAATAATATCTACACACGTCACAATCTCTCAAGACCCACCTGAGGAAAACTACTGGGTATGTTAATGTGCCCATGTAAGGCCTTATTCGCCCTACTTCTATTCACCAGAAATGATACAAAGATACCCACATAGTTATGATGTTAATGATAATGAAAAATTATATCCCCAAAACCAGCCATTATATAACTTAAAAGAGTATTCGTAACACGGAAACTGCTTATTATACAAATCTTTATACCAAAAAGGTAAAATATTAGATTAATTATACAAAATTTTATAACGGAATTCTTTTATCTTAACGCCAAACCAAACAAACCCTTAAGTAGAGTTCAATTTAATACTCAGATATCCAAGGCTTCAGCTTTCATTATAGCACCTGAGTCGATAAAAAGCTGATTTTTTTCCATCTAGTTTGAGACCAAAATTTCAGAAGTTCATCAACTAAAAGAAAATACATTTTACATATAAATAGACCAACTTGAAACTTTTTTTTTATCACTGGTAAAAGAATGCAGAAGACAAATCAAGAACTCAACCAAGGGAACACCTTGGGAGACGTCGGGAGGCGTGCTGTGAGTACTTCAACTCCAGTCTCTGTGACCTACAAATTATCCATCACCACAAACACATAAATCAACAAGCAAAATTTTCTTTGTAATTCTCTCACATCTTTAACTCTGCATGCAATTTTGCAACGATGAAATAGATGAGACAGTTTTCTCTAGTTAAATATAGTGTTCAGTTGCAACAGACCAATTCATCAAGACAAATATCTCATTCAATCTGAAGACCATTAATCATTCAGATACCAAAAAGGATGTATAATCAAAATAATACCAGGAGAGTGTGTTCAAACTGAGCACTTCGTTTTCCATCTGCCGTCACAGCAGTCCATCCATCAGGCCACATTCGATCACGCCAAACACCTGAAGTAGAATTAATCAAGACACAGGGAAAATAGATTCTAAATTGAATAGTACATGATGACTTTAGAACTGAAGAACTTACCAGCATTAATCATAGGTTCAATTGTAAAAGTTTGGCCAGCTTTCATCACACCAACTGCTTTATTTCCTGATCAGGCTAAGGTAACCAGAAGAAGATTGACAGAAGTACGGCCTATTTTTACTTAGATCGCCAGAGTCCCTAGAGGTACTTAACTGTACCACAAGGTCCATAACTGAAAAATCTTTATGTCAAATCAATACTGTTGTTTCAATTGTGCTAGATATTGCAGGAAACAAGTGATGCATTTACATTTCAATGCTTGACCCAGCAAGTAGATTTGAATGTTAAATTATTATATTTTCATAAACCATAGAATCTTAAAGTATAACTACTTGTTGAGGATACTTGAATAATGCGGAATATTTGGTGCACAGTGGAAAAGCTCTCCAATGCCATGACCGCAATATGACTTCACCTGTCACCCCAGTTTGGAAGAAAATAAGAACATGCAAAACATGTCAGCTTCCAACAAAAACTAAGCCTCACTGGTCCACTTGATGGGATAGTTGGGGCAATCTATTTTTTGTTTTATCTTACCACAGATAATCCAGACATAGAAGCATGTCGGTTGATGACCTCTCCAATTTCCCGAAACCGTACCCCAGGCTTAACTGCAATGAAATGGCACGATGAAAAAATGAAACCTGAAGTGTTGATCAACATTGCTTGCCCTAACTTACACATCTATTGAACTTCACTCAACTCTTCAATAACATATTGAAAAGACTTCTCAGCAACAGGCCATTCGTCATCACCAAGTAAAGATACACGGAGAAATGCAAGCGAAAGGGAAAAGCTATTATAGACGGGCACAAACACAACCACAGACCAAATAGCAAGAAGGAAACATATTTAACGAGTCAAATGACGAGATATATTGTATTTGTTTATGCAAGGTACTGGGCATGCCTTCTGGGAAGTAAGGGTGTTCAAGGTTTGGTGAAAAACCAAACCAAACTGATCAAACAAAATTGATACTTGGTTTTAGTTTATGTTCTACTAATTTTATATAAATATAAATACATTCACCATATATTGCGAGTTTTTGAGTCATCCATCTACTCTTCAATGATTTGCCAATTTAATTTTTGAAGGGTTGATTGTTCTATTAAAAATTGAATATTGATTCTGTGGGTGTTGGACATGTGAAGTAGAGGAACCTCTATAATTATGCAACTTAAACATGCAAAAGCTTCAGAGTAGTGTTGAAACATAATAGACGATTTAGAAATATTCATCTTGTGTTATTCCTAAGCCTCATTTACAATAGTTGTCTCATGTGTATGTTTTACTATTATCAATTTATCATTAAGCTAGTCATAAACCCAAAAAAACAAACAAAAACTGATAATATAACCAAAACCAATGGTTCTTGTTTGGTTTGCATTAAAAATTTTAGAAACTGGCGAGATTGGGATTTTTTGGTTTTAATCAAAAATCGATCCAAACAAACCACAAACACCCCTACTGAAAAAAAAGACCTTTTACATCAGGAGTTGAGGCATTGAGTATGAGGTTCCTTTTTTTCTTTTTTCCTTTTTTTTAATTAAGGTTTTTAAGGATGAGGTTCTTAGAACAGTGACATCTATGTACATGAAGTATCCAAGGCATAACATATAGTAACACAACCTACCAATTGCTATTGCTTTCTCCAAACACTCATATGTGCACTGGACTAACCGTTGAGATGCTTCATCAACATTACCCACAAAGAAGGTTTCATTCAGATCACCTGCATAATCAGAAGTGCACTAGTTAAACATCAGTTCTGCAAAAGTTGACACATCACCTATGGATCAACGGGAAAATTGGCTCTTACCATGAACTCCTTTGTAATATACAGTAACATCAACATTTACAATATCACCATCCTCCAATTTCCTGAAATAAAGAGCAACCAAACGACATAGAGTATAAAACAAATTCTTTTGAGAACAATACATCCAGTATGCACAGATAACAATAAGACTGGTCTCATATAGCTGAATGCTTACCTCGCATCTGGAATCCCATGGCAGATCACTTCATTGACTGACCTGCAACAGGCAGACAGATTCCCATCTTTCAGTAATTTCTAGAACCTCCCAACACAGTACATAAAGAACATTTACAAGGTAAAGTACCTACGTGCAGCATGACTTTGGGAAAAAATGATAATTTAGGGGAGACGGATATCCACCTACATATGCAACCAAAACAAAAAGAGTTAAAGCACCAGATCCACATATTAGAAGACTAAGTGATCCGATATATAGAAATATACCTAAGAACAGGACTTCCTGTGAGCTGTCATCGATATAATATGAAGAGCCAACCAACTTCGGCTAGGATATTATACCAAGAACCTATCTTAACAGAACATCATACTGAAAGACAAGGGCAAGTTCTAAGTCTTAATGGAACCAGGAACTTAGATCACATAGGTTCTCAATTTGGGAGCAAAGAGAACATCTTGCACTTAGTATAAAGACCAGTATCATCAGTGTATCATACATAATGTATGCGACTAAAGTGAATATCCGTAAGTTGTGTTAGAATAGGAATATGATTCCTATTTAGAATTGGAATAGGAATAGGTAAAGACTATCCTACTTAGAATAGGAATAGGAATAATAATATTATATAGAATCCTACTTGGGAAAGGATTGTATCATAGTATCCTAGTTGGAAAAAGAGTCTAATATAGTATCTATATATAGGGTCTCAATGTAATAATGTAGAACAAAATTCAATAATATTTTTCCCCATATTTCTCACATGGTATCAGAGCTTCTACGGTCCTGGTAGAAAATCAAAGAGCTTTCGCTGCTGGCGGGCGGCTATGACCCATATATGCGGCTCGTCTTGCCAATGATTATGTTAACCAAAAAAAAAAATTAGGTCAATGTGCGTCAATTTTCGATGACTTTCTAGGGTTGTTTTGTGTCAATCTCACATCTGTCAGTGTTTGTGTAGCACCGTGCCATCATTCCGGTGACTACTTTTTTTTGTGTGACAAAACCAATCGATCACGCAATTTTGTGATGAAAGATGGCCGACGAGACAGGGAACACCGGTGAAGGAAATCGTGACCATGGTGAAAGACGGAATATTTATCATGTGTAGCACCGTGCCATCTTATCGGTGACTACTTTCTCATATTCGAGTTGTGTAGCACCGTGCATCTCTCCGGACTACTTCTCATATTCAATTTGTGTACATCAATATGAACCCACCTATATAATTTCTATTTTCTAGTAGGGTCGTGTCATCATTTAGACCCTACCCATATAATTTTATTTCTCGAATTGTGACCACTTTCAGCCATCACAGATTGACTAGCATTATACATCAAATTCAGTATTTCATGAGAAGACTTTAACGTTGAGATAGACTGTCAATTTTGTGAAGTCGGACGATCAACTTGCAGATATCTTACCAAGCTCTTCATCGGTCAACAAGCAAAGTGTTTATGATTTGTGTGCACCACCTTGAGGGGGAGTGTTAGAATAGGAATATGATTCCTATTTAGAATTGGAATAGGAATAGGTAAATACTATCCTACTTAGAATAGGAATAGGAATAGGAATAGGAATAATAATATTATATAGAATGAATGTGTATGCACTAGCTTGAGGGGAGTGTAGAATAAGAATAGGTAAATACAATCCTACTTAGAATAGGAATAATAATATTATATAGAATCCTCCTTGGAAAAGGATTGTATTATAATACAATCCTAGTTGGAAAAGGAAAAATCTAATAAGGTAGACAACAATTCAATAATATATTTTTTCCAATATTTCTGACATGGTATCAGAGCTTCTACGGTCTTGGTAGAAAATCAAAGAGCTTCCGCTATAAATAGGGTCTCAATGTAATAATGTAGAACACAATTCAATAATATTTTTCCCCATATTTCTCACAAGTTGAAATCACTGTTTTCAAAGGCGCGCTTAAACCCCGAAGCAAGACTCAAAATATTGAGCGCTTCGCGTCGCTTAATGTGCTTTTTGGTCTCGTCATCAGGGTTCCAAGGCATACTTTTCCTTGCCAATGAGCCTCTCCTGAAGAAGCGACATTAAATAATTGATATTTCACTTTATCAAATTCTTTTTCCCAATTTCTTTGTTCATATAACTTGCCAATCCTGTTTATATTTATTAGTCTTGGACTACAACAACATACCCAGAAAAACACATATTTATTAGTCTTCGACTAAACAAATGTTAGAGCTTTGTTGTGCTTTTTGCTTTTGATAACTCTGGTTGAAAGGATCTAAGGGGTTGTGCTTTAACATAACTTGATTAAAGCACGCATTCTAATGTTTTGAATATATCGACATAAACTCAAAAATGGTAAATTTAACATGTTGGTAAGTGAAAATGACCCTGACAACTAAAATACACAAGCAAGCAAAGCGATTAAAATAATAAGAGTTTTATTAACGTACCAGCAGCAATGGTAGCCTCATGGACCACTGCATCAATTTCATCAGTAGTCACGCCAGGTCTAATAATACGAGCAGCTGCATCCAAAACTTCCCTTCCTATCTGAAGATATATGCATATGAATAAACAACAACGTCAAACATTAAAAACAATAAAGCTGAAGGAGCACACCATTGCTAGATATTTGTCACCTTACCGTTTCTCAACCGGGTACTTTAGAATCATTGTATTGACAGTATGATACACAAATAGTGTAGGAATCTCTATTTCTGATATAGAAACTGATGCTTAAAGATAAATTAGAAGGGATCTCACAGAATCTAAAATACTGATGAAGAACCAATTGATCATGCTTATACCACGGTCCTTCACCAAATGCAGGGCATGGAAACTTTATAACCATAGGAACACCTGCCACCGTTCATCTCTTTTGATTAATTGATGAAGTCCTCAGCCCTGTTGAGGCAATTGGAGGACAATTACATTCAATAGAACATGAGAACTTGGCAAATGAGGCTGGTGTACGTGGTGTTCCCTTAGGTTGGACAACTATCAGTTCAAGTCTACAGCAGTGTTTAGCTACCATAGCGGTCATTGCACACTAATGAAGAGAAGGTAACAGCTCCTTTGTCGTTACGGATGTCATTGAATTGAGTGCTGTTGATTAGACAATAACCGTTGGGTTATTCAGTGTTGTTGACTAGACAATAGGTGATGGAAAAGATATCTTTTTCAGAAACTTAGGTGCTAATAAAACCAAGTAAAATCTACTACCTAAAAAGCATTGCTGCGGGAAGGAAACCACACCGTGCAGTAGTTGCAGATATACACGCAAGACCTTGATTCTAGTTATTGATCTATCTTCAAAATTCATACATCAGACTGAAACCAACTCCTAACTTGGCTCCTGCTTGATCTCTAAAAATAAAATGTGAACTCATATGTTTCTAGACTTCAATCTCACTCAGATCTCCCACGGAAGTCTTTCCAGGAAGCAATTGTACATATTACCAAAATATTACAATGCACAATATAGGTGTATTATATTCTTGATGATCTGCTTTCACTCAATTCTCCATTGCATACTTCCTTTCTGTCTTATTTTCATCCCCTTTTGGTTGGTGGAGTCATAAATGTCAACACATGTTCCAAAAGTCCCTCAAGTTCCTTAGACCACATCAAGACTCTTAAAGAGTGGCATTAACTCACCAAGAATTGATTCTTATCAACTTCACAACCCGTTAATTGTCCTGCAATAGTGGTGTCGAAGAAGTACATGGTATCTACTCCATGGACAAGAGAAAATGTGCATGATGCTTCATAACTGACAACAACGATTCTTTGAGAAGATAGGATAATTAATTTGTTTGTAGAACATAATCAAGAGACAAAAAGTGGCAATACTTACTCGGCAAGTTTCTCTCATTCTCTCAATCAGCTCAGGAGTCTTGATCTTCAGAACATTCAAAGAGAAAAGAGCAAGTGGTAAGCAAATTTTATTACTACAAAGGGATCTTTTTTCTTTTGGTTGCCCATCCGGTATCCGGTGCCCGCATTGGAGCCCGACTAATCCAGATTCATGCCACGTAGGGCCCAACATAATTGCAAATCACTAGTGTAAAAATCGTTACTAACTCAACATAATTATTACCTCAACAACATGTTGCAAATCACTATTGGGTTCAATTTTTGGGATACCCTACAAAAATAACAGAAACAAACTAAAATAAACAACATATTTTCTATTATTGATATTCAGAATGAGAAAAACATGCAGTATTAGGCACCTGTGCTCCTAATGATAAGCAAATTAATTGAAGGAATTGTCAACATTCTTGGTATCCAGTTCCATAAGAAACGGTGCAGAAAAAAAACATGTGTGCACATGTGTATGTATATATGTTTTTGTGTGTGTGTGAATTAAACAGTGACTAACACTTGAAACATGCAGAAATCAATTAAGATGGCTCACATCATTTGCCCAATCAGGTAGATCAATGTGAGCAGGTACAACACGCTTTTCTGATATTGGATAGGGCCTTAGCGTCCTGAAAAAGGTAAGTAGCTTAGGTTTTGGACAACAAACAAACACAAAAAGCAACTTCCAGAAAATAAGAGGGAAAAGATGAAGAAAAAAATAGGGAGAGTGATTTTTCTTCCTTGCAGCAAGCGCCAAGCGAAAAGCTATGTTCAAAGGAGCAAAACACAAGAAGGAAACTAACTTTTTACTTTTCTATAACAGGAGAGCACAGTAGTCTAGTAAGCTAGGTAAAGCTTAATAATTTCTGGACTAAGCCAAGAAACTAAAGTCCTCGGCAACTTCAGCAATCAGAGACTTAAACCTCAAAACAACACAAATAAAAAAACCTAGAAAACTTCTCTTTTCTTTTATCAGTGTGCTGGCGGGGCTAGCTTGCCCGCACCTTGACTAATTCCACCGCATACCTATCACCTCCCACCAGCAACAAGTACCAATTAACTTTGCGCACCAAGGCTGGGACAGATGGGATGAAAACTTCTCATCTTTGATATCAGACTCTTAGAAGATGAAGATGGATAATTGTGTTGAAAAAGAGCTCCTTTCAATGACACAAGGTGTTGAATACTTTGGCATCAACAGACAGCTAAGAATAAAAAATCTTCAAGCTCACCCCAATATAAACTATGAATACTTAGTTCTGGTTTCCTTTTTGATTCTGAAGGAAACCATTCAGAAAATATTGACCACTCATAAGAATATTTACTCTTCACAATTAATGCATATAGCTGTTTGGACAACCACTTCAGGTTCATAAAACCAAGTTTTGGTAACGAAAAAACAGTTTGCATAATTTGAGCATGAAATAGGGGAAAAATATTCCACTAAGATAGTGAATTGTAGGAATCAGAAAACAAGTATCCAAACAAGTAAAGGAGGAAGAGGAACAAACTAACTCAAAATAGACTTTGCTACCTGTTTTAGTTTCATCTAAGGGTGTCAAATCGAAAGTTGAGTTGAATTTGCAGTCGAAATTGTGACAGCTCATTAACCCACCCAAAGGTTTTTGGGGCCAAGATGAGCTAAATAATGGCTCATAGACCAATGCCCCAACTCTAAACAAGTTTTAAGTTATTTGTTTGTTTTCTAATAATTTGTTTAACCACCAACATAACTCTACCAATTTTGTTTCTTTATTATGGCTATATTTTAACATATCAAACCAACATTAAAATATTTTGACAAATTTTCTTATGGGTCAATTTGGGCTACATATTTAGTCCAAATCATCCCAACTTTTAGATGGAGACTTGGTTTGTGCCCAGATTGGCCCTCCCTGAAAATAAGCCCAACACGTCAAATATAGGGCTGGCCTAATTGTGCCACCCTAGTAACATCAAGAACTTGCCAAGCTGCTTTAGTAATTCTCTGTCCCATAGTACGACAATTCTAACAAACTGCAACTAGACATAAATATTGACGACAAATTCCTTCCATAATCCGGTGAGGATAAGGACAACAAAGAACAAGCATCGAAACAACTAAAGGAGAAGAATGAACACACTGCCTCCAAAATAGACTCTGCTAGCTGGTTTTGTTTTCACCAGGAACTTGTCAGGCTCTTTACTAATTCTAATCGAGAGCAGGACATTTCAAAGAAACTGTAGCTGGAAATAAATATCAGCTAGAAATGCAATCGAGGACCAATCACTGATAGCAAAACAGTGTCTTACTGTCTTTCACAGAGTTAGATGTTGTGGGACAAATAAAATATGACCAGGGGAGTTCCACGTTTTAAGTAAGACACGATATCATCAATAACTGCATAATTCTAACTTCCCTAATTGGAGAGGAACCGTGGAAATCCAAAACAAGGTTGTGAAGTATGTACATATTACATCAGCAAAGGTTGAAGATTAAGAACCATATACAACATACCCAGTCCAGTCAAAATGAGGAATTTTAGGTGTTCGGGCCTGTCCTTTCCTCAAGCAATATAGCCAACCATCACTAGGTGAAGCTGCATTTTGTCCTGCTGGAGTTTCAGTTGCCAGAGATGATAATTTTGCCTTCAAGTGGACAGACTTATGAGAACTCCAAGATGCCTTGAAACAATCCTGTGTGCTGACAAGAAGTAACTTGCATCAAAATCAAGGTACTAGGCTAACGGCCAGAGAAAATAAAGATCTAACTATTGTCATGGAAAGAGATTCTAGTCCCATAAGCCATTCTCTCTCTTCTTTTTTTTCTTTTTTTTTGGGGGGGGAGGGGGGGAGGGGGCGGTGTCCAGCTTTCTAACATGATAAATAGTCCTATTACAAAGAGTTTGCAAACACAGAATGCAGGAGCGACACCCTTATATTCACACATCAAATCTTTAACAAGCAGTGACACCCTTATCCCCCTCTTACATTACAATAGCTATACCAAACTAATACTATCCATGTACAAACTGCTAAAAAAAAGAATAGCTTATTTACCACAGATGCATGGTTTCAGCATGGTTTCAGCTATGATATAAACTACACATATGAGTAGTCCCAAATTTACGGTTCAGCTAGATGATGAAAAATTGAGAAGATAGTTCAGAAACATAATGGTCAAAGCTACAAACCAGAAAGCAGATCCTTCACGAGGAAGCTTTAACTCCACGCACTTAGGACACCTTCAAATAAAAGAAAAAATATTTAACAGAGATATCAGAGGCAGCAACTCTTCTCTGAAAGTAACAGCACCAAAAAAGCAAGTATTGGCAGTGCAACTACAACAGCTCAAAGATCACACATCGCAATTGCAAACACGTATTGGATACATTGAATCTCAAAGTCCAAGGATAATTAACGAAGGTCCTGAGAAGTAAGCTGATCATATCCTAACAGAAAATACTCTATTACGTCCAAACATCATCAGCATAGTCGATCATTCAGCTTTAAACCACAATAGAACCTATACTTTTTTCTTTAAATAACTGAGAAATCTGCTGGTTTCAGCTTCAGGAAACCAGAGGATAATGGGCCTGCCCCCTAATCTTACCACTTAGATACTAGGGTTTCTTTTATCAGCAACACTAGATACTAAACTTGCTTCACCAGCTAGGATTCGAACTCAGGAGTTGATCTTGCATCGTACTGCCTTTGCCAACAATACAATCTATACTCAAACTGAAAAAATGAATTTAACCTATCACCACTATATAAAGGGCACAAAAATCCCCAATTACAAGATAGATCAATTTTATTTGTATTCGGGTGTATTAGCTAATGGCAATCCCTCTATTCCATCTCAACTCTGAATAGCAATCCCTCCATTTCATCCCAAGTCATAAAACAAAAAGTACTATTCTCTACCTACGAGAATTAGAACATCCTCTTTCATCTTGAAATTCTCTCTTTTAAGTCTTAAATCTTAACACAAAGTAAGCAATTCGCATAAGCTAAAACATAGTTGAATATGTGAAAACTTTTATTTGTATCCAAGCATTCAAATTCAACAAAAGAAATTACAAAACTATCTTTTTCTTTTTTTTAATAATTGCAGTAACGCTTAAAATTCATATAGGTCAGAAAAAAATACAAAAATTACAAAGAGTGGACACATACTGAAGATGAGCAGGCTTTCCACATTTAGCACAAGATAAAGCAGCTTCAGCCACTTCTGATCCTCCTGCCATGGATTCTTTCTGTATCTCTACACAGTACAAATCTTTATTAATCATCCCAAATTCCCAAAATACATAAAACTAAAAAAAAAACATAAACAAATGAAAAATAAATAAATCTATGGGTTAAAAGGATGAATCTTTGAAGCTGGATAAAGCTGACCTTTGAATGTGGTTATGGGTGTTTCTTGCAAGGAGAGGAAAATAGCAATGGGTTTTTTTCCAGTCTAGGGTTTTCAGAGGAAAAAGGATTAATAAATAAACACGAAAAATATTTTTTGAGGTGTTGACGTGTTATATTGTGAATAAAATATGGTCAAATATATGGACCACTACGAAGTAAATATTGTTGTGAAATATAAATTTAGAATAAATTTAAGGAGGAATAAAAAGTGAAAACTAACAGAGAAGATAAAAGAGAAAAAATGTATCTGTACGTTTCTTTTACTCTTAAGTTGTTCTCATTTCAAATGAATACACAAGACTTACTTATAGCAAAGTATGAAGAGCCAAAGCATGCTAAGGTGGGGCCCAAGAGACAAAGCATGCTAAGGTGAGGCAGAGACAAAACATGCTAAGGTGAGGCCAATAGTTGAAATCTTTGACAAAATTATTCCCTTTCTACAATACACAATTCACATCTAACACTCCCCCTGAATTGTTTATATAAAAGGAATGTTCTAGGTGATCTTGTATGCATCATTAGTTGTCTCGTTAGAAACCTTGCCAGGAAAATCCAGTGGGATAAAACCTTGGCTAAGGAAAAAAGGGTACAACCAGCATTTTCTCCCACTGATGAAAACTTTATTTGATGTTTTGGAGACGGTGCATTCTAATCTTGTACCTTAGTTTCTCGAATGTTGACATTGGTAATGCCTTAGTGAATAAATCTGCAAGATTATCACTTAAACGAATTTGTTGTACATCAATTTCACCTTTCTTCTGAAGATCATATATGAAAAATAATATTGGTGAAATGTGTTTCGTTTTGTCTCTTTTTATGAAGTCACCTTTCAACTGAGCTATACACGTGGCATTGTCTTCAAATATGATTGTGGGTACTTTGACATCACTTTTCAGTCCACACTTCTCCTGGATGGAATGTATCACTCGATCTCAACCACACCATTCTCTACTCGCTTCATGAATTGCTATTATTTCGACATGATTTGAAGAAGTAGCAACGACGGACTGCTTTGTAGATCGCCATGATATAACGGTTTCTCCGTACGTAAACAGATAGCTTGTTTGAAATCGAACTTTGTGTGGATCTGATAAATAGCCTGCATCTGCATAATCAACAAGATCTGCACAACCTTTGTTAGTATAAAACAAACTCATATCAATTGTACCTTTCAGGTATCGCAAAATATGTTTGATACGTTCCAAAGCGTTCGTGCTGGGGAAGAATTGTATCTTGCTAGCAAATTAACAGGAAATGTTATATCACCTCTAGTTGAGTTAGCAAGATACATAAGTGCTCCAATGGCACTGAGATATGGTACTTGAGGGCCAAGAAGCTCTTCATCCTCTTCAGGAGGACGAAATGGATCTTTATTCGCTTCAAGCGATCTAACAACCATTGGAGTACTTAACGAATGTGTTTTGTCCATATAGAATCATTTTAAGACTTTCTCATTATAGGCAGATTGATGAACAAAAATTTCGTCTGCTAAATGTTCAATTTGCAGACCCAGACAAAGTTTTGTCTTTCCGAGATCCTTCATTTCAAATTCTCTCTTTAAATATTCAATTGCCTTTTTGACCTCTTCAGGGGTTCCAATGAAACTTATATCATCAATATAAACAACAAGTATTATAAAATCTGATTACAATCGAATGTGTTTCACTGACATAAATTTCTGCATAATATAAGCCAGATGATAAGATCTAAAATCTGATCCTGATTTCTCAATGAAAACACATGGACAAATGACATTATTTATATATTCTTCATTTATCAAGAACTCACTAAGGCGATTATACCACATACGCCCTGATTATTTTAGACCATATAATGATCTTTGCAATTTCGCTAAGGATATTTCTAGAGACTTATTACATGCTTCAGGCAATTTAAATTCTTTTGGAATTTTCATGTAAATTTCACTATCAAGTGAACCGTATAGGTAAGCTGTAACTACATCCATTAAATGTATTTCAAGATTTTCATGTACAGCTAAACTGATGAGATCGAAAAGTTATTTCATCCATATCAGGTGAATATGTTTCTTCATAGTTGACATCAGGTCTTTGAGAGAAGCCTTGTGCGATAAGGCATGTTTTATATCTTACAATTTCATTTCGCATTCGCACAAAAACCCATTATAACCAACTGTTTTTACACCATTAGGTGTTTGGACTATAGGCCCAAATACCTCGCGCTTAGAGAGAAAACTCAACTCGAATTGAATTACTTCTTTCCATTTAGGTCAATTATCTCTACGTCGACATTCTTCAATGGATTTAGGCTCAATATCCTCATTCTCTTGCATAAGGTTAAGTACAACATTATATGCAAAAACATTATCCACTGTAACTTTCGATCGATCTAAATTTATCTCATTATCAGCAAAACTCATTGGAAGTTCTTCATTCACTTGAGTCTCGAGTTCACTGATTTCTTCAGGAATATCAAGATTTCTCAAGTCTTGACCTTCTTTAGGAGGTTCGTTTGGGTGATTTTTTCAAGTCTTGACCTTCTTTAGGAGGTTCATTTGTAGTATCATCTTTATTATTCTTTGCGATTCTTTTTATAGGATTTTTATCCTTCGAACTCAATGGTCTACTACGCTTCAGGCGTGTTTTGGATTCAGAAGCTGTGATACTAGCAGATGGTCCCTTTGGGATATCAATTCGGATAGGCACATTTACTGTAGGGATATGTGACTTCGTTATGCGCTTCAAATCAGTAAATGCATCTGGCATTTGATTTGTTATTGTCTGCAAGTGGATGATCTTCTGGACCTCCTGTTCACATAAGCGTGTACGTGGATCAAAATGAGCTAGAGATGGGACTCTTCACGCAATTTCTTCAATTTTTTTTGGGGTTCTTTTTTCTCTCCCCCTAATTACAAGAAAATTATTTCATCAAATCGACAATCTGCAAATCTGGCAGTAAATAAATCTCCTTCAACGGTTCAAGGTATCGAATTATAGAGGGTAAGTCAAACCCAACATATATACCTAACCTCCGTTGAGGGCCCATCTTAGTATGTTGTGATGGTGCTACAGGCACATATATCGCACAACTAAAAATTCATAGATGGACTATATTCGGTTCATGACCAAATACTAATTGTGACGGAGAATATGTATTATAACTAATCGGTCTGAGACGTACAAGTGCTGCTGCATGTAAGATAGCATAACTCCACACAGTATCGAGTAATTTTGATTTCATAAGCAATGATCTCGCTATCAATTGTAGGCGCTTAATAAATGACTCTACAAGGCCATTTTGAGTATGAACATGAGCTACCGAATATTCAACTGTTATCCCAATTGATACGTAGTAATCATCAAAAACTTGAGATGTAAATTCTCCAGCATTATTTAGACGAATAGATTTAATTGGGTAATCTGGGAATTGCGCTCTTAATCTTATTATCTGTGCCAGTAGCCGCACAAATACCAAGTTGCGGGATGAGAAAAGGCACACATGAGATCATTTTCGATGATACATCTATTAGGACTATAAAATATCTAAACACTTCACTAGGTGGGTGAATAGGTCCGCATATGTCCCCATGTATACGTTCCAAAAATCTCGAGGATTCGATGCCGACCTTCAGAGTCGATGGTCTGGCAATTAATTTGCCTTGGTAGCAAGCAGCACATGAAAATTCATCATTAGTAAGAATCTTCAGGTTCTTTAATGGATGCCCAGTTAAATTTTCAAGAATTAATCTCATCATTATTGATCCAGGATGACCTACTCGGTCATGCCATAGCACAAAAGTTCTTGGATCGGTAAACTTCTGATTTACAATCGAATGTGTTTCACTGACATAAATTTCTGCATAATATAAGCCAGATGATAAGATCGACAATTTTTCCAAAATATATTTTCGTCCCGAGACACTTTTTGGTTATACCAAGGTATTCAACATTCATTTCATTTAGTGTCTCAATATGGTATCCATTTCTACGGATATCTTTAAAACTTAATAGATTTTAGGGGATTTAGAATAGAATAATGCATTTTCTATAACAATTTTTGTCCCCTTAGGCAGAAATATAGTAGCTTTTTTGGAGCCTTCAATTATTGTTGCATTGCCAGATATTGTAGTAACATTTATCTTTCTTTTAAGATAGAAAAATATTTCTCA
>DF357795.1:12854-23408 GCA_000787875.1 Solanum virginianum
GATAGGAAAAGAATACACCAATCTTCTCTTTGCTTCATAATTTTGCAAAACTCTTCTCTCTCTCTTTTTAAAAACAAAAAGAAGAAGAAGAAAGAAGGATCTCCGGTTATTGGTTCGTTGTTGAGTTTTTTTTATCTTCTTAACTGGTTAGTTTTTTTATGCTATTATTCTTGACATATAGTACTCTTTTTTGTTTTGTCTAACAGGTTTCGAGTCATGAAGAGTTGCCTTGGGATGGGATGGAATAAGAATAGAAGAGCTTTGAAGTTTTTTTTTTTCTTAATTTTTTCCATTATGGGTGTGTTTGGTATGGAGGAAAATATTTTTTCATTTTCTCATATTTGGTTGGATTAAATGTTTTGGAAAATATTTTTCAAATCAACTTATTTTCCTCAAATTTAAGGAAAATGACTTCCTTCCAAAAGTTAAGGAAAACATTTTCCAAAACTCTTATCTAATTTCAAATTAATTTTTTTTATCCCATCCATATTACGATCCCCCTCTCCAAATTTTTTTAAATAAAATAAGATTAAGAATTTATTTTTGAAAAAAAATTTACATTTTGAAAATTTTATTTTTTTTCACCTATTTCTATTCCGACTGCAATAAAGGAGATCAACCCATCACCCCGACAAGTCCATGGCAGCATGTCTCCAAAATATACTACAACAACTGACATTATGTAACAATGGAGAACAATACGAAGAATTAAAAATTTATTTTTACAAAAATTCAAAATTATTTAAAAAAAATATTTTTACCCCCACATCCAGCCTCCTCCCTCCCAAGCCCCCCCTCCACCTCCAACAAATCCCCATACCAAAAAATTTAATTTTTTAAAAAAACAAAATTTCAATTTTGAAAATTCAATTTTTTACACCACACTGCCCCCCCTACGTCCACCCCAAAAATTTAGTTTTTACACTACCGCGCCCCCACGCCCACCCCACCTCCTAGCCGACCACTCTCACCCTACAAAAAAGGATTGAAATATTTGTTTTTAAAAAATACTTTAAATTATAAAAATATTTTCATGTCAGAAATTATTTTTCTACAAATTGTTATCTACTCTCTAGCTAAAAATCGAAGTTATTTTCTAAAAAATATTTTTATTCATTAACCAAACAATAAAAAATATTTTTCGAAAAATATTTTTTTCACTCACCAACCAAACATAAGAAAATGAGTTAGAAATCAACTCATTTTCCTCAAAAATATTTTCCAGGAAAATTGCACAACTTATTTTACCAAAATCTCTAATATTTTCTACCATATAAAAAAATTATAAAAATCCCATATTTTTCATTTTCTCTCTTAACTTTAGATACTTCGAATCCCATATAATAACTTCTCCAAAACTTACGCTTCTTTTGCTAATTTTATGCCTATTTTCTAGCAATAGTCATCTAATCAATGTCAATCACTGATCATCAATTAACAATCCATCACAATTAATTACAAATTCAAAATTTGAATTATTTTTTGGTATTTTTTTACACAGGAAGTTTGTGATAGTGATCTCTCAACCAACGTATGTAGACCCAACAGTTGAGGCTACCTACAATCCTCAAGGCGATGCCATTGGAGATGATTTGCCAGATGAAACTGAGGTCATGAAGGAGACAAACTCAAGTTCAAAATTTTCAGCCCCAAATCACATGCAAAAAAGAGGAAAAAAGTTGAATCCATTAGCACCCGCCTTTCTTTACTAAAGGTGTGTTTTTTTTTAACCTAAATTGGTACTTTTTATTTATTTTTCTAAATTCATCATTAATGGTTTGATTTGACTGAATATCTGTTGAATTGATACATAAATCTTCGCTAATTGTTGACTATATACCTAGTTTTTTTTTAGACATTTTGGGGATTGCCAATTGTTCAAGTATCAATTTATGAAATCTTTGTTAACATACGTATACTGACAACCCATAGCAAAACTTTTCTTTAACCAAGTATCAAGTATTTAATTGAAGTACACACATTCAAGTTTCAATTAATTTTAGGAAGTACCTAAATTTATGTATCATGTATTCACATGAGGCATATAAATTCAAGTATCAATTATATACTCGAAGTACATTCTTTCAAGTATCAGGTATAGTCAAGTAAAAACACATAAATTCTAGTACGAATTATATACTTGAAGTACATTATGTCAAGTATCAAGAATAGTCAATTAGTTCATAGTCTTTTAATATATTTGTTTGTCTCATATTACTTTTTTGTACTGTCACTGCAGGGCTTATGGGGTATTGCTTGCTGCCTATTCTAAGTACATTAGTGACAGAATTATAGTCCCTACATATGCACTGGATGTTGAGTATTTTTGGAGGAGATATACCGCATTGTTATGAAAATATGATAGTGACAAGGCTTGTGAAGGTTATGTTAGTGAAAATGACAATCCACCCAAGTCTAGGGATGTTTTCATTATGCCCTGATAGAATGATTAATCTTTCATAATTTTTATGTCTGTAAATTTTCATTTTGTTCCCAGAAACAATCGCTAAGACTATAAAGGCAATTTGTTTTGCCTTGTATTTTTTTTTATCTTGAATAATTAAGTGTTTATTTTGGTACTTTCCAACTGGTATTGTAGTAAGCATATAAAATTCAAAGTGCATTTATTTTCTATGTGTCTTTGCACTTAAATTGTTTAATCTTATATTTAGTGATAATTTGTAATCTTTGTCATTTTAGATATGAAGAAATTGATACCTAGATAATATGTTAACTTAGCTACCTGATACTTAAATTCAATCACTTACTTAGCTAGTTATTTGATACCTGAAAGATTATCCTGTATAGGTATTTTTAACTGTATAGAAGTTAGTTGATACTTAACTTTTTACATTTTTAGATACTTGAAACTTTGTTTAAATAGATTATTTGTCCACTATTAGGTAATTGGGTCTTGTTACTATATGTCTCCAGAAAAGTTCATGTCTAACTTGTCCTACACATGATTTAATTTTGAATATAGTCAACAGTACGACTTTTGATACGCGATTCTATCTTATGCCAGATAGTGATAGACTAATTGATCTCTCTTTATTTGTGTCTCTTTAAAATTCAATCATGATTTTCAGAAACTAATGCTTAGCTTGTTAAGGCAAATCGTGCTGCCTATATATTTTGAATAGATAAGCTATTTTATTGGTACTTTTCAAGCTAGTATTGCAGTAAACTTATAAATTTTAATGTATATTTTTTGCCATATGTTTTTTAGCACTTGTAATATTTGTTCTCATATTAATGTTTTTTTAAACTTCTTTTTAAGATTTTCAGATCCAAAAGATTAAAATATTGATACTTGAATTTAGTTTAAAAAATTGGTTCTTTGATACTTGTATCCAATAGACAAGTAGATTATACATAAATGATACTTCTTAAATTTTAATCTATAGATACTTGACACAATGTCTTAAACAGGTTAATTGTCCTTTTACATGGTATGTTGAGTTTGTTACAGGTAAATGTTACATATAAGATACTTTTATAATTTTAGCATATAGATACTTTACACACTGTCTGAAACAGTTTAATTGTCCTCTGTATGGCATGTTGAGTTTGTTAATTGATACTTACATATTTATCTAATATTAAACGTCAAAATTTTTGCATCTTAAATACACTGTATGACATGTTGAGTTTATTAATTGATACTTACATATTTATCTAATATCAAACATCAAAATTTTTGCATCTTAAATACATGATACCTTAATTAAAACTAGAATGAAACTATTTTATGGCATGAACAAATAGTATCTCGTCAAGTTACAACCTCCCACAACTGCACGTTTTTTTTTTTCGAGGCAAACAACATATCTTCTACCGGAATCATAAACCGAATAGATGAATCAGAAGAAGGAACAACCTGCAAAGTATCAACAAATAATTCTTGAACTTATTACAATGTTTTTGAGAAGCAAAATACTCAAATCAACAACCTTTATTTTTATTTGATTCGCATAATGCTTCCTGCAAACATTACATTTTCTTCACTAAATTTTCAAAAACAAGTATCATGAAGACAATGTTCCAGACTTGCTAAATGTTGGTTTGGATACTCAAATAGTTACTGAAGCTATGAAAACTTTATCCTTTGGAGTTCCTGTATTGGAAAATAATTGTAGTAATGAAAGGACAACAAATAGACATTGAGGGATAGTTCTTGCAATAGTGTAAATGATGATGATTGTATGTTAAACTAAAAGTCCTACAAAAAAAAAGAGCACGATCTTCTGACACTCGACTAGCGACACGATTGTTTGTACGGAAGGGTGCCAAATTAGTTGAAGAGCATCATAGAGAAACAGTGAAACAACAAAAAAGTAGGAAGAAGCAAGGCAATGAAGAACAGAGGCTGGATGTAGTAAAACCAATAAATTCATACTTCTCCATGATTTTCTTCAAAAAGCGAATCCAACGTTGGCTTTTCCAATTATTTGAACGCAATATATATGATTCTTAGATTCATGAATTGCGGATCAAGATTGAGACATTCATAGTTGATTAATTTTTCTTTGTGGAGGCGAAACAAAACTGGAAAAATCAACAATGATATTTGGCTATTTTTTTTCAACTTGTAAACCTAACAAACTAATACTAGTTTTTTGGGATTGATTTAAACAACTAGATCTTTTTAGTGTTAATTAAGGAATCACCTTTTAATTGTCAGATTTTTTTCTTATTTAACGTAACAAATTTAAATTCATATTGAGGTATCAATGGTTAATTCTAGGTATCAACCGAAGCAGAAAAAGTTAGAATTTTTAGTAATTTTTAAAAGAGATAGGAAAACTAAAAATTATGAATAACAGTAATGTAATTATAAAATTTATACTTTATTTTTCACAAAATCCTGTAAAAACATAGTGAAAAGTTGGGGAGCAAGTCTCGTGAATTTGCCCTCCATCCACTTGTTGGGCCTAAAATACCTCTGTCATCTACCTTTGGGTCCAAAAATGCTCTTCGTTAATCTTTTTGACTCACTTATATCCTTGAAACTAACAACCCTCTCATTTTTTTTAATCTTTTTGGCTCACTTATACCTTTGAGACTAACAACCCTCGATTTTTTCTTTTTCTTTTTTAAGTATGTATTATGTTTCATTTTCTTATGGAATAAAATAAATCTCCATTTCTATTAGATTTCTTTCCATAATTTATCCAAACCAAAATAATGTATCTCTTTAAGGATCAAATTTAATTTTTTTAAAAAGTGATCAAAGTGATATATTAAATTAATTAACCAATTTAGCTTTCTAAAAAAGAAATCTTTTTAAAAATATATAAAATTAATGAAAAATTAGGTTTTTAATTTATCCAAAGAGTAAGTTTTATTTTTATTTTTAATGTTATAATAAAAAAATAACCAAACTATTCAAATTTGATTAAATAAAAAAACTTAAAGAGAGCTATATCGATTTTAATAAATTGGTTTGATCCTTAAAAGGTTAATTATTTTGTCCAAATAAAATACAAGTATGTGCAATTTTTTTTAAAAATTTTCAAAATATGTATTGTTGTATTTTTAGATTTTTTAAGAGAGGTTTTTTTAAAAAGATTTTTCCCATTATTTATTAAATCCAAAAGGGCCCTAAATGTTTTTTTTAAAGAAAAACTACAGTAAAACTACTAGTTTATTTTTTTTAATTATATTTTTTTACATATTTTGTCCAAATCAAAATAATATCTTTCTTTATAACTCCAAATAAAATTTAAAAAATTATAAGATTTTTTTTTTTGTGTAAAAAATGAATTGAGGATGGGGGTTTACTTTATTCCATAAGAAAATGAAACATAATAATTATTTATAAAAGAAAAAAAAGAGGGTTATTAGTTTCAACAGTATAAGTGAGCCAAAAGATGAATGAAGAATATTTTCGAATCCAAAGGTGGATGATAGGGCATTTTGGCCCAATAGGTGGATGAAGGGTATTTTTGTACCATTACTAATAGTCGAGGGCATTTTAGGTCATTTTTCATTAACCAAATGGAGTATAGGTGTAATGGTGGAGACCCACGTCCCCAGATATGAAAGTAAAGGTGGCTATAATTAGTTTGCTACTTGTGGGCATTCTTAAAAAAAAAGGCACCGTCTTATCCCTCAAAATTTAGGGGGCAGGGGAGAGGGGGGAGGGGGAGCATTTTTACATAATAGAATTATTTTAAGCTTTCATAAAAAAAAGTACAACACCTTCTTTTAATTTATTTGTCTTACTTTTTTTAATTAGTTTTAAAAAAAATGTTTCTTTATTTTTATAGCAATTCTTCACTTTTAATGTAACGACCCGACCTAAGGGCCTAGTCATCACACGGCTAATGAGATACCTGAAGGCACCCCATCCAAGCCATCTTAACTATCTTAAGCATTCATAGGTATAAACATAAAGAAATGTAGAAGTAAAATGGGGAAGGGTCTATGAGCCTTTTTAAGACAATGAAGCAATATTAAAAAACATGAATAACTACACATTTTTGTCGATAAAGCATATTACTAATACAAGGACGGACGGAACCGGTAATAGTCGATTTCCATCATAAAGAAAAGACTCCATAATATAACAATATAGAATATAAAAGCCTCAAAAGGGCCAACACATACATCATCTCAAATAAAATACAAGCTAGCAAGGAAAATGGTAGATTCCCGAACTACGGGCTCACCACAAATAAAAGTGCTAGTCTCAATTGCTAAATACTAGCCACGAGCCGGTGGAGGAGTACCTATCTTAGCATGGCTAAATCATGCAGGCAAAATATGTGTTAATAGTTGGAATGTACTAAGTATGTAAGATACAATGCAAGCATGAATTGTAATACCATCATTCATAAATATAACATATAAGTGTACATGAGATGAAAAGTACATAATATGAGCTTAAACGTGCACAAGGAATATTGCTCAATATGGAAGATAAATACTGCATGACAAATCACATATAAGGAATCATAACATAGAGTCATGAACTTGTGGAAGAAGACCTTAATCGATATTTAAGACCATGTGAGCTACTACATGAAATCCAACATACCCCCTATGTTGGCACGAGGAGACCACTTGCCGAGTAGAACTTCGTCAAGTTTGCATGCATCTTAATAACATAAATAGCCTATGTGGATCCACTAACCTAGCCTACAAGGGCTCCTACAGTGGCACATATTAATGCAACAAAGGCCTTGTCATGACCCAAACATAGGGCCTAGATGTGACACGGCGAATGGGAACCTGCGGGGATCCCCAAACAAGCCTCTTAAGCATGCATAACACATTCTTGGTTTTAGCGAAACATAAGGGAAAAATAAGTACATAACATAGAATATCTAAGGGAAGTGGGGCTTTGGACTCATACTATGAGAATGATATAGGGAAGAGGATTTACATGAACCACATAGCAAATAATTCTAAGGGATGGGTAAGTATGACATGCTATGGGGCCATTTAGGGACTTGGGGCTTTCTCACATCCATTCGTATACGACAAGCACAAAAGAAAAAAAAGGACTAAGGGAAGTCTTCACAATTATATAGAGATAATAGGAGTCAAACTCGACACATAAACTTTCATGTCCAACAACACCTCTACTATGAGTGGAACGGGGGCCAAGACATCTCTCAGACTCACCCTCAAAAGATAAAAGTCTAAAATAGGTAAGTCTTAATAAAAGTACAAAAGTAAAGTTGATGTTGTCCTTGAAATGGAGGGCTCACTAATACTAGTCTTCAATGGATATTGGCTAGCCACACAGGAAGAGGATGAATAGGAGCTTCGCTCCCTACATGGTTAGATCATGTAGGCAAAAAATATGCGTTAGTACTTGGAATGTACTAAGTATGCGGGGTATAATGCAACAAGGAAAATAAGCCACAATAATCAAGATGCATACTCATAATCAATAGACATAAGCTTAATATGACATTTATAATCAATGCTCAAGTTAAAACATACATGAAGATAGTCAAACTTGTAAAATATATCATACATATGTGGGAGGAGACCCTAACCGACATGTAAGATCAAGCGAGCTACTACTTGGAATCCCGATGTTCACTCCATACCAAATAAAGGAGTGATATACTTGCCAAGGTAAATCAAGCATAACCCCACATAGTGGGTAATATGACCTAGTTGGATCCACTAGTAGAAGCCCATTTAGCGAAATAATATAAACCTATGGTGGCACATAGTTAAGAGACCAAGACTTTATATAACGACCCCTTGGGTTGAGCCCCCACCTTAAGCCTCTTTCGGTACTAACTCTAGTCCCACAGAATACATGAAATAATCATAACTTACATAACTTATAGAACATAATAACATGACATAAGTAGCTTATTCAAATACATGACCCCTAAACATGGCATATACCTTGTACTAGAGGATAAAAACATAGCATAGACATGACCCCTTCTAGTAGGCATTGCATTACACATGAGGGTAGAGATTGTAACATATATGACCCCTTTTAGTGAACATTAGATAGTATAGTACATAAAGGATTTTAGGTTATGTTTCAGAAGTTTTCGTCAAGTACTTAGAGAACTCAATATTTAGAGAAGGAAAATTGTAAGATCATATTGGAGAGTCTTTGAGAACACTTGGTTTTGAATTTCATCCTTAACCTTGTGATTCTTATTGAAGTTGAATTTTGCTTGTTCTTAATTCTATTATGTAAGTTTTAATTATGTCTTCTCAATTTATAATTCTTGCATCTACACATAGCATGAGTAGCTAAATTCATAACTAGAGTTGTGGAAAACATGAAGAACTAACAAAGTAAAACTGGATAATTCATAATTCTTAGAAGGTGTATATACATGTATTAATTAATTTTCTTCATTTTGCATGTTTTCTAGTGGTGGCCGGCATTAGGACCCGCCTTTGTTACTGACTATATCAATGTAGTAATGAATAGGAAAAGAGATTAATGAACATAATTCAATTAATGTGTTCTCATCTAATCAACCAAACTAGGCTAGGGGGAGGTTGTACTGGGACTAATAGGCAAGGGTTAGTAATACTAACTATGGAGATGGGCCAAGTCATATAGTGAAATTCACCTCTTACCTTTGACCAAAGGACTTGGTGGACATAACTTACCAACCTGCATGCTATATATTAGAAAAGAATTAGGTTATTCAGTGATACTGAGTTGGGGAATCAAGGGGAACACTGAAATGACCCCAAAATATGTTCAAAAATGTGCCTCAGAAATATCCATATTTGTAATTTCTATATATCTCAAAATTTGTACGTGATATAGAAAATTCAACTCCATATTCATGTCAGAGGGAAAACTTGAGTGGGGAATGGGTCTAACCTTAATTTTAGAGCAACTATACAAAATTTTGTTTTCCAAAAATTTCGCAAAACAGAATCGATCTACTCCTCTGGCGCGACGCAGCCAGGGTATGGACCTGTGTATTTTGTTGATTGCTTTTCATATCTCAGTCCAACGCTTTGAGGCCTTGGGCCTAAGCCTTCCTATGCGTAAAAACATATATACTTAGTCATTTTTCAAGCCCATATCATTCAAGACATTCCCCAAAACCCTCTCAAACACTTTGCAAAATATCTCACTCAAATTCAAGTGTCCTAAACTCATTTCGGATCCTAAGAAATTCACTCAAGCTTCTAGTTCTCATTCTAATATTTATCTAGGGAATCTCCAAAGTTGAGGTATATGGGTTTCAACCATTGGGTCCTTCCACCCATGGTGCCCAACCTTTTTTTTTTTTTTACATAAATTGCATGTTTCTTAGTTGGTTTACTTATGAGTCTTACTTATTATGAATTTAGTTATAAACTATGTTGGAGTTTCATAAAATTGTGACCGTTTATGCATTTTTTGAGCTATGAATCTAAGATCTATGATGAGTTTTGATGAGGGGCTTCAATGTATTTTGCAGGATGGTATTACTAAGTGTTGGTGGGTAGATTTACTTCAAGTTGTCTTACATAATTTCACTCTTGAATTATATGATTTTACTCTAGCATTACACACCAACCAAGTGTTTGATGAAATGTCCAGTTTAGGGTTCTTGAGCTATTGATGATCTATTGCATGGCCTATGAGTTAAATGACTTTATAATGATGAAAGTAATGTTTATATGTGTTGATTTCATGAAAAGTATCTATAGTGTTGCCAATTGACCACACCTTGTTGAGGGGATGCTATACTTCAATCACCATGGATGGTAGGGTCTGATTACCATCAACTAGTTGAGGGGTTGATACCCCAATCACCATAGATGGTAGGGTATGACAACTATCAACCAATTAAGGGGTTGATACCTCAATCACCATGGATGGTAGAGTGTGACAACCATCAACCAATTGAGGGGTTGATACCTTAATCACCTCTCCAAGGGGGTGGTAGGCCTTGGATTCCATAATGATGGTCTCTTTCTACACATGTAATATGTTCTATATATAAGCATATTTTACTTCAAACATTGATCATGTATGATATTTTGCTAATAAACTATCTCTTGCTTATATATATGCATTTTGATTATGTTGCCTATCTCTTGTTGCATTGCATC
>DF357795.1:27184-46701 GCA_000787875.1 Solanum virginianum
TGTGTTGCATGTGCAGAAAATTTAGTTCTGAACTGGAGGAGCAAGATTCATACTTTCGTCAATCTAAGAGGAGAGGAGGTGTCTTGTTTCAAACTCTTCCAAGTGAAATCATTGAGCAAGAAAATATAATGGAGACTAAGGAAGAAATTGATCCTGTCGAAGAAGAGATAGCGGAACAAAACCCACCTGCACTACCAACACCTAGGACAGTGAGAGATGTGGCCATTCCTAGAACTACCAATTCACTAGTTGTTTCAAAAAATCAAAACCTGGTGGTCGTTGGGAGCTTAAACAAAATATGGTTCAATTGCTACACTCAATTGGGTAGTTTACCAGACTACCACATGAAGATCCACAAGTACATGTTCAAAATGTTTTAGAAATCACTGACACTTTCATTCCTAAAGGCGTAAATCGAGATTATGTAAGGATGACCTTGTTTCCCTTCTTGTTGTTGGGGGAAGCAAGGAGGTGGCTGAAAATTGAACCACCAAACTCCATTACTTCATGGGATGATCTTGCTAAAAAGTTTCTTATTCAATTCTTTCCATCCGGTAAGATGACCCAATTGAGACGTGAAATTTTAATCTTTAAGTAAAGGCCAGAAGAGAACTTGTATTAAGCATGGGATAGGTTCAAAACCTTACTTATCAATTGTCCACATCATTGTCAATCTAATGAAGTGTTGGTCCATACCTTCATTGAAGGATTGAAACCAAACACAAAGATTCTTCTTGATTACACTGCAGGAGGACAAGCTTTGGAGAAGACATACGATGAGTTGTATACACTTCTCAATCGTATAGCTCAAGGAAATATAGAGGATCAAGTAGACCCGTAGTTCATAAGCAAGCTGGAATGTTGGAAATTGATGTTAGTCACTACTTTGCAAGTACAAATTTCTGCTATGCAAAACATGATAATGACCCAATTTAACAACGTATAGTGAGTCAACAATCTGCACCGATAAATGTCATACAACAACAACAACAAAATAATTGGTACGATATTTGTGAAGGAGGAGACCACACTACTGAATTTTGCAGTTCAAATTTGGAGGCAGTAAATTTGTTGGAAATGCAAATGGAGGCAGATAGCAAGACTTTGGGAATTCCTACAACCCAAATTGGAGGAATCATCCTAACTTCTCTTAGGGTGGTAACCAACAAAATCAAGGACACTCTCAACAACAATGTCACCAAGGAGGCCAATCATACTACAATCAACAAATGCACCAACCGGTGAAACTGGTCAATCGGAACAACATGTCAAATAGTGAAGTGCTAAGGCAAATTTTGGCAAACCAAAATCACCAAGAAGAAGAAACCCAAAGACACAAACAAAATCTTCAAAATTTGAAGAAGCAATTAGGGCAATTGACAAGCTCTATAAATTCAAGACCCCAAGGAGGTATATTGGGAGATACGGATATGGATCCAAATCCAAAGCAAGTTCATGCCATAAGCATGAGAAGTGGAAGGTCATTGACCGAATTAGTGCCCAAGAAGAAACTTATGGCTGAACCAAATGCTGTTCAAAATGAGGAACCTATGATTCCAAGAATTTCTACTGATGAGGCAATTCCATTGCCTAAGTCATCGCCTCTATTCCCACAAAAGCTGAAAAAAAAAGAAGGAGGATGAATGTTTTCAAAAATTTATCAGGCTCCTAAAATAGGTACAAATTAACTTACCGCTTATTGATGTATTGCAGGGAATTTCAAAATGTGCGAAGTATGTGAAGGATATTATGGCTAATAAGAACAAATTGGCGGAATATGACATGGTCACATTCACCGAAGCTTGAGCTCTAGAATCTTGAATAGAGCTTAATTTCCAGTAAAGATAAAAGATCCCAGAAGCTTCATGGTGCAAGTCACCATTGGGAGCTACTTGAATGCTAATGGGTTATGTGACCTCAAGGCAAGCATAAATTTCATGCCAAGTTTATTGTTTTCAAAGTTGGGACTTGGGAAACCAAACCTTACTACAATTGTGTTGTAATTGGCAGATAGATCAATGGCGACGCCAGAAGGTGTTATTGAGGATGCCTTAGTTCAAGTAGGATCCCTCATTTTCCCCATGGACTTTGTCATTCTTGATTTCAAACCTGATCCTAAAGTTCCTTTCATACTTGGTCATCCATTCTTGGCAATAGGAGGGACATTGATTGACGTGGATCCAGGGAGACTCACAATGAGAGTCCATAAAAAGTTAAAGTCTTTGAAGTGTACAAGGCCATGAAGCTACTAGCTGCATATGAAGATTTGGCGACCATCATGGTAATAGAAACGACTGCCTCGGTAAGTCAAGTGGAGGTTCAAGACCCGTTAGCAAGAGTGTTGCTAAATCAAGGGCTAGTGGATGGTGCAGAGGCTCTTGAAATTGAGAGTGTGTTGAATAATAATGTAAGTATATTCAAGAAGGGGCTGTACCGCTAAATAGGGTGTTGGACCATGCTCCTATACCATCAATAGAAGAACCACTGAAGCTAGAATTGAAGCTATTACCTTCATATCCTAGGTATATTTTTCTTGGAGATAATGATACGTTACCTGTAATTTTGTCTGCTTCATTGACTGCAGCTTAGGTAGAAGATGCAGTCGCTGTGCTCAAGAAAAGGAAGAGAGCTATGGGGTGGAAAATGTTGGACATCCATGACATTTGTCCAGCTTTGTGCATGCACCAAATCTTCATGGAGGAAGATCATAAATTAGTGGCACAACCACAAAGATGGCTGAGCCCAATCATGAAGGAAGTTGTAAAGAAGGAGGTGATAAAGTGGTTAGATGCAATAATCATTTTCCCTATCTTCGATAGCAAATGGGTCAGCCCAATTTAATGTGTTCCAAAGAAAAAAGGCATGATAGTAGTCACTAACAATAAAAATAAGTTGATACCAACAAGAATGGTGATGGGGTGCAAAATATGCGTGGATTACAATAAGCTAAATGATGCCACCCGAAAAGATCATTACCTGGTACCATTCACCGACCAAATGCTTGATAAACTTGCCGAGCAAGAATATTATTTCTTCTTGGATGGTTATTCGGGGTATAATCAAATTACCATTGCTCCGAAAGACCAAGATAAAGCCATATTTACTTATCTATATAGTACACATGTCTTCAAATGCATGCCTTTTGGGTTATGCAATGCACTGGCCACTTTTCAATAGTGTATGATGGCCATTTTTCATGACATGGTCGAGGAATATATGAAGTGTTTATGGATGATTTCTCAATCTTTGGGGAATCATTTGAAAAGTGTTTAGAAAATTTAAATAAGGTTTTAGCAAGATGTGAGGAAACTAACCTTGTCCTTAATTGGGAAAAATGTCATTTTCTCGTTAAGGGAGGGATAGTTTTGGGTGACAATGTGTCTAAGCATGGTTTAGAGGTGGACCGAGAGAAAATTGAAGTGATTGAGAAGATGCCACCACCTGTTTCAGTCAAAGGAGTGTGAAGCTTTCTTGGACACGTGGGATTCTACCATCGATTAATCAAGGACTTCTCAAATATTGCCAAGCCGCTTTGCACACTCCTAGAAAAAGAGGTACCCTTTAACTTTGATCCCTCATATTTGTAGGAATTTGAGGTGTTGAAGAATAAGTTGATTGAGGCATCTATCTTGCAAGCACCGAATTGGAGTCTACAATTGGAGCTTATGCGTGATGCAAGTGACACGGCGATGGGTGTTGTTTTGGGACAAAAAAGGCCAAGGTGTTCCACTCAATATACTATGGGAGTAAAACTCTTGATTTAACTCAAAGTATCTATACAGTTATGAAAAAAGAGATGCTCGCATTATTATATGCGTTTGATAAATTTAGATCTTATTTAGTGGGCACCAAGGTCATCATTTTCACTGACACATTGTTGCTGGGTACTTATTCAACAAGAAGGTTACAAAACCATGGGTTATCTGGTGGATCTTGCTTCTTAAAGAGTTTGATATTGAGATCAAGGATCGAAAAAGGAGAGAAAATCAGATTACCGACCATCCCTCTTGCTTGGAAAATGATGCTCACATAGGGGAATAAATGCAAATCAAAGAAAAATTTCCAGATGAGCAGCTGCTAGCACTTGAAGCGGAAGAGCTATTATGGTATACAAATATTGTCAACTACTTGGTAAGTGGAGTTTTTCCCTAGATTCCAACCATTACCAACGCAAACGGTTAGCCCATGACACCACGACTTACATATGGGATGAGCCTTATCTTTTCAAGCAAGGGGCTGATGGTATGGTGAGAAAGTGTGTGCCCAAAGCCGAGCTATAGTAAATGCTAGCTAGGTATCATGCTTCACCATACAAAGGTCATCACAGGGGTGAGCGCACAGCTCATAAGGTGCTTCAATCGGTTTCTTTTGGCTAACTCTATTTAAGGACGCTGTACATTTTGTGAAATCTTGTGATGCTTGCCAAGAGACCAGGACTATCTCTAGGTGGCATGAGATGCCTCTTAACAATATTTTAGAGGTGGTGATATTTGATCTATGGGGTATGGATTTCATAGGTTCATTCCCATGCTCTTTTGGAAACACTGAATTCTTGATCGCAGTTGATTATGTGTTCAAATAGGTGGAAGCAACAACTTTACCCACTAATGACTCCAAAATTGTGAGTAAATTCTTGAATAAGCACATCTTCACTCATTTTGGTACACCGAGAGCCATCATTATCAATGGTGGGACACACTTCATCAACCAATCAGTAAAGAACCTTCTTGCAAAGTACAGGGTAAGACACAAGGTCGCTACAACTTACCATCCTCAAACAAGCGGTCAAGTGGAAGTATCAAATCAAGAAATGAAGCAAATCCTGCAGAAAATGGTGAATGCTACGCAGAAAGATTGGGCTATCAAGTTAGATGAAGCATTGTGGGCATATCGAACTGCCTATAAAACACCTATTGGTACATCCCCATATAGGCTAGTTTATGGAAAAGCTTGTCATCTTCCGGTGGAGCTCAAAGCATTGTGGGCATATCGAACTGCCAATAAAACACCCATTGGTACATCCCCATATAGGATAGTTTGTTGAAAAACTTGTCATCTGTCGGTGGAGATCGAACACCAAGCTTATTGGGTAATCAAAAGGCTAATCTTGATCTCGAGCTTGCCGAAAGAAAGAGGTTGGAATAATTAGAGGAGTTAGAAGAATTTCAGCTTCAAGCATATGAGAATGCCAAGATCTATAAGGAGAAGACCAAATGATGGCATGATCGACATATCCTCAAACACACTTTTGAGCCAGGCCAACAGGTACTTCCCTTTAATTCTTGTTTAAAATTGTTTTCAGGTAAGTTGTGGTCAAAATGGAGTGGACCCTCTATGGTGGTATCCGTAACACCACATGGAGCAGTGGTTAAAGGACGAGACCTCCAACCAAACTTTTTTGGTAAACGGTCAACGTGTCAAGCACTACTACACTGAAGACACAACTAAGTTTGAAGAGGCCATTGAATTGGCCAAAGATGAGTAAGTTCATGATGCGTCGTACCACGACGTTAAATCAAGCGCTACATGGGAGGCAACTTGTGATGAGGTGATATTTTTCTATTTTATTTTATTTCATATTTTTCAATTTCTAATAAATAAATAATAATAATAATAATAATAATAATAATAATATTTTTCATGACTTTAACCTAGAAAAAAATAAAAAAATGAAAACCTGTACAAGATACACCAGTTCGCGGCGCAGACTGGGTACCAAAATTGTGCAATTTTTTGATCTTTAATTCCCGTTGAGTCATTGGTTATTTTTTTTGGAATTTCTTGGTCAAAATCAATTGTTGTAGCATATTTTAGCATGTTTAGGTGTTATGTCAATTTTTTTGAACCCCGAACGAATTTGTTTTTTTTTACTATTCCGGGCAAAGGGGTTTTCGTGTCCCCTCCACGATGTGCACCTAGGCCCAAAAATATGAATTTTTTTACCAAGTTCAGATTTGCGTTCCCTCTACGATGCGGAAAGGATACACATATGTTATTTTTTTGTTCAGTTTTTAATTAACTCGATCCGACCCAGTGCTTTTAAATAAAACCCCCATCCTTTTAATCCTCATTGCCCGATCCCCTTTTACTTTCTTCTTTGTTTTCTCTTCAAAATTCCCACAAAACTCACCCCACAACCTTCTAAGTCATGATGCACACCCAAGCATTGCACAAACTCCACATTATTCTTGCATCATTTGTCAACTCCAAGTAAGTTTCCCTCTCTATTCATGCTTTCTGCTTGACTGGTGACACTTGTATTACTATGTGAAGTTTCCTTAACAAAAATGAGTTAACGGTTTGCATCTTGTGTTGCCTTATTAGAAGTGTGGTGAGCTTGGTTTGCATTGATTAATCTTAATAATTTGGGTGAACTGGAATTCCTTAGGTCTAACCCTAGGCCGAAATTCATGCTTAGTTTTGAGAAATTGGGGAATTTAATATCTTGAACTTTAAATTATAGCTAAGAGGCAGTGTGCTTGTACATGTGAGTGTTCATTCAAAGTGTGGGATAGTTCATAGGAATCTACGCTTGAAATGTTGACTCATTTAGGTTACCAAGTTCTTGAAATTGAATCATGGATTACTTGCTTGCCATCCTTGCATTTATGTATGTTTGTCTAGTTGAGTATGTGATCTTCTGAATTTCAGAAGGCACTTATACTACGAGACTATTCTATGCTATTAATGTGGGTTGAAATATGTCATGTTAAGTTGAGCTTGCCATTAATTCCCTACTTTGTGAATAAAATATCAGTCCAGAATGCACAACATATTCCTAATTGTTGAAATGAAAGTCCCTTGCTTGCTTGTTTAAGAATCCATAAATGATGAATTTTGGGAAGTGTAAATTGTTTAGTTATTGAATGCTTAGGGATTGGGTTGTGTTATGTTGAAATGAACTAAAACGAGATATTTCATGCTGACAAATGATCAAACTAGGACTGTTGTTCCTGCTTGACATTAAGTTAGTCACGAATTGTGCTGAAGTTTCACAAAAGTTCATTGTGTATATTGTTGTAATGTTTAGGTGTGTTTCTTTGCTACATGCTTGTTAAAAAGAAACTAACTACCACCGATCAATTTTCAGGTGGGTGAGAATATGAAAGTTGTGGTATCATACGAGAACTATTTCCTGTCAAACCTATAACTGGGCTATGTGTTGTTTTTGATACGAGCATTGATACAAAGTGACACTTTTTACTTGTTGTGTGTTCTATTGGTGAGATGTTTGATGGCTAGAACTGAATCTAGACTATTTGGGGGGCTGAGTGCCTGTTGAAATATGTTAAATTAGGTCTGTTTTGTGTTGCACTGGGATAACTGAATAGTGAATGTCATGTGGATGTTTCAATGTTCTATTATTATTGGTAGGATACAGTGAGTAGGGAAGTAAGAGTACCTTCTCACCCACTACATTCAATTAAGTATGGGGTTCCATTTATCCTCCTAGATTAAGTTTGGATTCTCATGGTTTGCGCGATTTGTAACTTCACCCTATAAATTATGTGTTAGTTGTAATACTCCTCCTATGTTTTAAAATCAGCAATACACTTAGGCTTAGGCATTGTTTTGGCCTGTGCCCTTAAGGAAATTGACTGGAAAAGGGTATGTCCTCTTTCTATGCTGACAATGGTGAACTAAAGAACTGTTCATTGTTTAAAATTGGAAGCCAAGCTAGTCATTCATGATTTTAATAGAACTAGAACTGCCTATCTTTTGCTAGTCATTCATAATTTTAATTGTCTATGCAGGATATTATGGCAACCAGGGGAAGACAAATAGGTCAGTCCAACAGAGCTGTAGCTTCACCCACTAGAAGGAGGACTCGGGACATCCCAACAATCCTACGGGGCCCTGTACACAAGAGGAGAGCGCTCAGATTTAGGCTGCATGCGGTTGACAAAGCTGGAATAAGGTGGTATAAAAGCCACCCAGAGTCCAAGTACTTTCCAAACTTCCCTATTGATACTGAGTCACTCGATCGAGACTACCCTGCCATATACCAGAGGTGCCTCGAATACCAGCTATAGTTCTTGTTCGCGCAGCCCCGCCCTTACAATCTAAGCATAGTTCGGGAGTTCTGTGTGAATATGAACAAAGATGCATGCACCAGGCAGGTTAAGATGAGAGGTGTAACCTTCAACTTCAACCCTTTGATCATTAATGAGAACATAGGGACATCCTTGGAGGTCCTCCCAGATGCATTTGATGCCTTAGTCCAGCACCCTCCATACCAGGCAATCCGACACATGTTCTTGGGCCCATATTCGATAGCTAACTGTGATAGACATGTATACAGGGGCTTCTACCAGACCTTTTTATTCGGGCATCTGAACAAACAGGCTCGTGTCTAGCTTAAGATCATGACACATGAACTCTTTCTAGGCCAACACTTCTCAGAGGTCACCAGGGATCGGGTTTGCCTAGTGTACGCACTAATAACAGGTATGGAGCTTAACTTCGGGTCGATACTGAAGTCAGCCATGAGGAAGGCCCGGGCACACAAGGGCTGCAGGTATGTTTTTGGCAGCATTATTACTGAGATATGTTTGTATACAGGTGTGTCCACCGAGGATCTTGATTATTGCCCCCACATCGAGGCATCTCCCTACATTATCAGTAATGTTCAAGGGCCAAAGCCTTACGCACGCACTACCCTTACTATCGCTGAGTGCGCCCACAAAGATAAGTTGGTCATGGCGCAGATATTTGGGATGCAGACATTGATGCTACGGGTGAGTGGCCGTCCAGTCACGCCAGAGGAGATTGCCAAGGTGGAGGTCCAATATCCCTTCAATGATCATGCTCGTGCGATATTGGGCCTTGGGCCTCAGTTTGTGGAGTCAGTAAATGATGATATTCCCTCCAATCCAGATACAAACAAAAGCAACACGAAGGATGACGAGGTGGAAAATGATGATGAGATCCCGGCTTTGGAGGATTGAGCAGCTACACCCGATTTCACAGGTTCATTTTGGTTAGCTATTGTTTAAGTATGGGATGGGGTGTTTTATGCTACTGGGTATTTTATGTTACTGACTTTGATACATGCTATTGTTTTATTGGGATTGCTACTAAATTTGTTATTTTGACATGATTATTTTTGATTTTATTGTTAGACAACTTTATTATTTTCCTTATTTATGTGATTATTAGTATGTGGTATGTTTAAAATTATCATGACTATGTGCTGTTAATGCATTTTAGTATAATTATTTACTGGGGTAGTCATAGTTAAGTGATATTGCCATATGACGAATGGATGACGACCGTCCTAAGGGTATGTGTCTAATAGAGTCTCATTTTAGAATGTTGGTAGTATGTAAAATATTCGTTATATGTGAAACCATAAGAACTAAGATGGCATAAATTCTTGAGTCCCTAGTAGCTCAGACTTGAAATTTGTATTGATGAATATAAGCATAATTTTGAATTCATGAGAAATAAGTGATAGTGAATCTAGTATTGCCTTACGATGAAAATGTGCCATATGATTGTGAGCTGATTTGCTAGTCTATGTTGCTATAGCTATTAAGAACTTTCCCGGTATGTTAAATTAACATAGTAGATATTGAATTTTAAGGGAAATGATGTAGGAATTTCTTTGCCTTTTTATCCAATTTATTAAAATATCCTAGTTAACCCGTTAAGCTTTAGACTTTTTCTTTAATTAGCTACATTTCAAGCCGAATCCTTTCTTTGACATTTAACAACATTTGATCCTAAATCTTGAGCGCTTTAGCATGAAAAGTAAGGGAATTAGCAGCTAAAATGAAACCTAAATAGTAAAAGTTTATGGTTTAGGGGTACTATTAAAAAGAAAATCAAAAACCAAAAAACAGAAAAATAAAGTGTTTTTGAATATTTGTTGACAATTTTGAGTATGTAAATTTTGTGAAGAAATAAAGGATGTTGAAATGGAAAAGATTAAAGGACAAAAGAAGGGAAAAAATAGGGTAGTGTAAGCTTTAAGCACTCGGGAAATGAACCTTGACAGCCATATCCAGAAAATTATCCCACCAGCCTTAAGCCTACATTACAACCAAATAAAAGACCTAAGTGATCCTTTAAATAAAAATTCTAACTAGGTCAAACTTAAACATTAAGGGCAAGTCTATAACAATTAGAAGCAACCTAAGATTTCTTTTGTGAAAGGGAGAGTTGATTGTATACCCAAATATAATCGTCTTTTAGAAGTTTAGTTGTGTGCATGGGTAACTCTTCTAGTAAAGGCATATGATCATCTAAGGGCGGCAACTAGGTAAAGCTATAATGGAAATTCTGCATGAGTCTGCATCTATTCATTACAGTATTTATTAAAGTTGATGTTGCTAGGAATCTTGAAAAATGTTAATATTGTTTTGAAAAGGGTTGTTCATATAAAGTTTATATATAGGTGTCTGCATGTATGTGTCTTGAGTTTCTCAAGGACGGACAAAGATTTAAGTGGTGGGTAGTGATCTTAGGCATATTTATATGCCTGAATAAGCAAAAGTCCCATAAATAGAGTTAAGTTCGAGAGTAAATTCGTAGAGTTTTAGGTATTTTAATAGGATTTTGTGTATTTTGTTAACGCTAGACAAATTACACCTCAATTTAGTGTTTTTATTGATTTTTATCAGGTTTTAAGATTTCGGAATGAGACCCAGAGCAAAGGAAGGCAACCCGTACAAGAAAACAATGAAGGAAAAATTGCAATACTTGGTCCGCGACCAAGGCGCATTGCGGACCGGTGTTAATTCACTGGAAAATTGGTTTTCAATGTGGTAGGCAGAAAAGTAACAAAAATAACACTAGTCCGCGTCGCAGACTAGTGTGAAATTGGTGATGTTTTGGTCCAGTCAATATTATACGCAGAATTTTATTAATATAATACTAAAGCGCGTCACAGACTTAAGGAAAAACACGTGAAAAGTCTTATTTTGTGGGATATAAAAGTCATGAAAAACTTGTAAACCTAGGCATCCATTATTATAAGTTTTGTGTAGGCTGTGGAGGCGGCTAGTCACTGTGAAAACACAGTTTTTGGTTAGATTTCTCTCCACTTTTGTAGTTTTTTTTTAAAGATTTTCATTGTAATGTTGGTGTGTATGATTAGCATGAGTGGCTAATCTTTCCATTTTCTGGGATTGTAGCCATAGACAATATGTTAATCTTTGAGTTTTAATGCTTATGAACGGGTTTTTGTGATTGTTATTATATTATTTAAATCTACATTTCTTAACTTAATCACCCATGAAAATGAATATGTTTTGTATTGTGAATTCGAAAGATGTTAGAATGCATAAGAACACAATAATTTAGGGAGCTTGTTCAACTAAAATATTATATTGATTTGAGAATTGGAGATTTGTAACAACTACCTTCACACCAAGCTTGATTTAATATGTAGGAAGATAATATTAATGCATTTCTATTGTATTATTTATCTCCGCTCAAAGATGTAGTTAGGCAAACTATAAGAATAGGCAAACAGAGGTGTGCAACCCTGATTTAGTAATTTTAACCCTACAAGTCAATAATCACTGCCTAAACATAAGTGTGAAATTTGAGATTAATACAACATCGTTAAGGTTACAATCCCAAAATCTTGCAATATTGAATTTGTAAAATACAAGATAAAAAGAATCTTATTTTATTTGCAAGTTCACTAGTTTAGTTTCAAGTCTAGCTATTTTAATACACAATTTCATAAGTTAATTCTTTATCGTCATACAAATATTAGAACTCGGAATATTAAACAACTTATGTTAAATCCCTTGGGTACGATAATTCAGTCCTTTAAATAAGGCCACTATATTACTTATTTTGACCACGTGCACTTGCGTGTGCTGGGAGACAACAAAAGGCTTTAGAAATGGTCCTTATGTGCCACCGTATAATGTGATATAGGTGCTCATAGTTCTAGAACTGAGATGATGTTTGATCGCCTGTTGAAGAAGGCTGAGACACATGATGAGACTCTAAGGGGCATCAAATAAGAGATTTTGTGTATTAATCAGAAAATAGAGTCTCATTCTGTGGCTATCAAATTGCTGGGGTAACTGTGTGGTCAAGTGTCAACTCAACATAATCAGTGTCAGAAGGGTACATTGCCTAGCAACATAGTTCAAAATCCTAAAAAAAAGGACAGTATATGGAGGTAACTACTCGAGGTAGCAAGAGTATTATTGATCCTCCCATATCAATTGAGGAAGAAGATGTTCGAGAGGAGATGGTTGCAGCCAAAGATGCAAATGAAGGAGATAATTATGGAAAAGATAGGCTGAGTGAAGCTGCTGATGTACCACAAAGCTTAAAGCCCATTCCTAGGCCTCCTCCCCCCTTTCCTTAAAGAATCAAAAAGTGGGAGGAGGAAGGAAAGTTCAAACACTTTCTCTCCATGCTGAAGCAACTCTCCATCAATATCTCTCTCGTAGAGGCATTGGGGAAGATGCCAGGGTATGCTAAGTACATGAAGGACTTGGTAACTAAAATGTTCAATGTGAGTCCAGAGCTCTCCCAAGAGCTTCAATATTGCAGTGCTATTGCTACAAGGTGCTTGGTTCAAAAGAGAGAAGATCCAGGTGCTTTCACCATACCCTGCACCATCAGAGATGTGAAGTTCACAAGGACACTATATGATCTAGGAGCAAGAATTAATCTAATGTCCCTTGTGGTCTACAAGAAGCTTGAATTAGGAGCCCCTACCCTAACTAGGATGCAGTTGTTGATGGCAGATCGCAAGGTGAAGAAGCATGTGGAGATACCGTATGATGTGTTGGTAAAGGTTAAAAAGTTCATATTCCCTATAGACTTTGTAATACTAGATTGCAAAGTTGACTTCGAAGTCCCAATCATCTTAGGAAGACCATTCCTAGCCACTGGATGAGCACTAGTGGACATGGAAGCCGGTCAATGATGTCGCCCAAGTTACACCTTCTTTTAGGGGATAAAACGGTCGTTGTCAAGATATAAAATCAAACCAAGCTTAGGGTCAAACCCAAGGGAATACGTAGACTCAAAGGAAATTCATCAATAAGCAATTCAAATAAGCAATTCAAGTAATTAACCAACTCAATTCCCCGAAGTGGGAAGGGTTCGCAATATTCAACAAGAAAATAAACTAAACTAACTATCACAAGAGACAATCAATAATGGAGAGCGACTAGGGTATTTTGTTCCCCATGATTCCCCAACTTAGTATCCCTGCATAACCAATTTAAATCTCGTGTATAGCATGCAGAATGATAATTTAAGTTCACCAAACCCTTTGGTCCAGGTGAGAGGTGAATTTTACCATGTGACTTTGTGCATTATTAACCCTTACCTATAAGTCTTAGTCAACCTCCCCTTGGTCTAGTTCGGTTGATTAGACGAGAACACATCATCGAATCCTTTTAATTAATCTTTTTTCCTAATCATTACTACTTGGATAGGGAAGGTAACACTAGGCAAGTTCTAATGTTTCCCACCACTTGAAAACATGCAAAACAAATAGAATTGATTAATACATGAAAAAATCCAATCAAAGAGTTGTAAAATATTTGGATCTACTTTGTTAGATCTTCATGGTTCTCAACACCCTAGTTGTGGATTTATCTACTCATGCTGTGGGTAGATGAAAAAATTATGAATTTAGAAAACATAATTAAACACTTACCCAATTGAATTGAGAATCAAGAAAATCCAATATTGATTGAGAATCACAAGATGTAAGATCACATTAATTCACAAGTGTATTCTACTCCAAAAATTGAGGTCTCCAAGTACAAAATCCTAAAAGTACTCTTTAATGATGTTCTTTGCGGTACTCTTCAAAAAAATATCCTAAGAAGGAGTATTTATAGTAATTACAATTAAGTCCTTAAAAAATAAAAAAATTGGTCGGCGACTTTTGAAACACCCTCATGTGCTTCAGAATGAGCCATAATCATAATTTCTATATATCTCAACATCCATGCGTGATTTCAAAAATCTATCCTCTTATTCTTGATCAAGGGACAAAATTGAGTGAGAAATGGGTATAATCCGAATTTTAGAAGACCCGTAGCAAAAAATAATTTTTGCTAATTTTATGATTTCCAGTGTCTGTCCGTGCCCAGGGCACGACCCGGCTGGGGCGCACCACTATGTAATTTCTTATCTGCATCTGGTTCGTATCACGTCTAAGGTGTGGACCAGTGCATTTTGTTCCCTATTTTTCCAACTTAGTTCAAGGGCTTTGGGGTCATAACCCAATGCCTATTTGAACGTGAAATCTCCCATAGTCATTTTTCTATTCTATAGCTGACAACCCTCTTTAAAACCTCATCAAAGACTATCAAATCTCTTATTCAATTCCAAGGATTTTAAGCTAAATTTTGGAACTCAAGAACCCATCTCAAGCTTCAAGTCTCTTTCAAGTTCATTTCAAGAAATTCAAGGTTTAAGGTATGTGGATCTTCANNTTGGAACTCAAGAACCCATCTCAAGCTTCAAGTCTCTTTCAAGTTCGTCTCAAGGGATTCAAGGTTTAAGGTATATGGGGACTTCATCTATAGAGCCCAACCTTCTCTTTTTATGGAAATTGCATGATCTCATGTTGTATTACCTATGGGTATCTCTTATTATGAATTTTGAACATAAACCATGTTGGGGTTTTTTTCCAAGTATTGATTGGTTATGCATGAATATCTATTTCAAGCATATTTCATAAATTGATTTTGTCTATTAAGACTATGCATGATTTGATCCATGAAACCATGAACTATTATGAGCTTTTTTGATGGTTTCCAAGATACCCTAAATAAGGATTTTACTATAATATTGGTGGGTTGATTTTCATTGAGCTTACTCTTCTTGTTTCACTTTTGAATTGCATGATTTCGAACAAGTATCATAAACTCACCATGTGCTTAATAAAATTACATGACAAGAATTCTCAAGTGTTGATGAACCATTACATGATTTACAAGTCAAGTGACTTCATGATGATTAAGGGCTTTCAAGAATATATTGAATTTATGAAAAGTATCTATGATTTTATAAGTATCAAGTTAAACTCTATTTCAAGATTTTTACCTCTTGTGAGCTATTCATGTTAAAGCAAGGGATCATGTATGATTATTATCTACTCACATGTTCAAGTTAATCTCAGTAGAAGAGGTCAAGCATGTTAAAGATCTACTCATGTCAAGCTATCATGTCTCTTACAAGTTATTCATGTTATGTTTAAAGTATGATTATTTCAAGTATTCCGTGAGATTAGACTTAGCACCGATTGAGACTTAAGATAGGGGCTCGAAACAAGTGGTGCTTACATAAAGTCTTTAGTCTCTAAACTATGTGCCACAATTAGATGATATATTTTACCCTTACTATACTAGTGGATCCATCTAGTTCATGTTATCATGTTTTGTTTACCTTGGCAAGTAGACCACACTTTGCCGGGGGGCGTCTTGCCCGGTTGCCTGAATTGAGGGGGTGTCATCCCTTGGAGTCCAAGTTGTAGCAACTTGGTCTATGTTGGTTGAGGTCTCTTCCCACATATGTATGATATATTATACAAGTTGAATGTCTTACAAGCATGTTTTATTACAAACATTGATCATGTATGTCATATCAACATTATATATCCATTGATTATATTATGCATTTTGATTATATTGGCTTATGTATTTATTGCATTGCACCACGCATACTTAGTATATTCAAATGTACTAATACATACTCTATGCCTACATGATATTACCATGTAGGGTCCAGAGCTCCTTTGATCATCTTCCTCCACGTGGCTACTTCAATTCTCCAAGAAAGCTTTTGGTGAGTCCTCAACTCCGAGGAAAATATCTACTTTATTTCATGGTATTATGAGACTTGTTCATTATGTTAGATATTTATTACTATGAGGGTGAGCCCGGGAAATGTCTTGGCCCTCGCCCTATTCTATGTAGAGGTGTTGTTGGATACTAAGTTTGTATATGCTTTCAAGCGTGACTCTTCTTATGTTTGTTTGTTTATGAAAGATTTCCCTTAGTCCCGCTTCCCTATTTATACTTGATTCTTGTTGATATTTATTTTACTTTCGCAACCAAGGATGTATGCATGTTGCAATCAAGAGGCTTGTTTATGTTGTCTTCTAACTTCTCATTCACTGTATCATGTCTAGGCTGTAGGCTTGGGTCATGACAAGTTTGGTAGCAGAGCACTAGGTTGTTAATTGTCCTCAAAAATTCAACATAAGTAGTATCTTGTTCATGGTTGTAAAGCGCGCCACAACAATGAATGGGAGCCTATAAGGCATTTTAGGAAATATTTCACTTCTTCTTGATCTATGTCGTGCGGTAGAGTCAAGTCCCCTAAGGCTTATTACTGATTCTTAACTATTACATTTCAGAATATGTCTCAAGCTATTTAGAATGGTGGACAGAGTAGTAACCATCTCTCACTTGAGGGTCAACTTCCCAATGGCAACATATGAAATGCAGAGATTTGCAATGCTCTATGGCTATTGGCCAAGGTTATAACCGCTCAACTCAATCAATCGGTTGGTGTCCCTGAGACCTCAAATGATAAGAGGCGAAAAAAAAGGCCAAGAGAGACCAAGTTGAGGGTGCTTCATCTTCTACTAGACTATTGCTGCCCAAGTACAAAGAGGGAAGGATCTATTTTGACATTTTTCAAGGGTGTGGCAAAAAGCATCAAAGAAAGTATGTGGCAGGCACCGAGGGGTATTTCAAGTGTGGCGATGTTTGGCATTTGATGAGAGATTACCTAGTGGCCTCAGAGGAAGGGAGAAGAAGGGCTCCATTTGAAAGTAGGCTTCCATATGCTAAGCCCGGTGGCAATGATGGAGCGACCCATCCTAGGTGCCCAAAATATGGGAGAAATCATAGTGGCACATGTTGGAGGAACACGGGTGCATGCTTTTGGTGTGGAAAGATGGGCCACAAGATTATTAATTGTGCTCATGCTTAAAACAAGTGTAGAGATGGATGTCCTTAAGGCCAAGGTGCTACTGTGAGTCAAAGGGCGCAAGGTGGTGCCAAGGGTATTGGTGTTCAAGCTTCTCCTATGTGCCACAATTGTGAAAGGTACCATCTGGGAGATTGTTTGACCGTTTCAGGTGCATGTTTTGAAAGTGGTGCAAAGGATTATAAGTCAAGACATTGTCTGTGGGTTACTAGGAATTATGAGGATGACTATTGACATTCTCAATCATACCCCTCTAGGGGGTCACTAGACTTGGCGTGGTGCTTTATCGGTATATGAAATGCTTTTGATTTTGATGTGTATGCATTGATAGATCTGGGTGCCGCTCTTTCTTTCATTACTCCTTCTATTGCCAATAAATTTCATATGTGTCCCGAATTGTTGTGTGAACCATATGAAATGTCTACCCCTGTTAGTGAGTCTATTGTTGCTAAAAGAGTCTATAGAAATTGTCCCGTGTTCATATTGCATAAAGTCTTGCCTTGTGATTTTGTGGAACTTGACATGGTGGATTTTGATATTATTCTTGGGATATATTGACTACATGTGTATCATGCTTCGATTGATTGTAGGACCCGTAAAGTTAGATTCCAATTCCTTAATGAGCCCGTCCTTGAGTGGAAAAGTTATAACGTAGTGGTCAAGGGTAAATTCATTTCTTGTCTTAATGCTCACAAGTTGATTTCTAAATATTTCATTTACCATCGTGTAAGAGTTAAGGATGTTGAGTCTAAAGTCCTTCCTATTGAGTCAGTTCCGGTGGTCAATGAGTTTCTTGATGTCTTTCCTATTAAGCTTCTCGGTATCTCTCCCGAAAGGAAAATAGACTTTAGCATAACCTCCTTCCCAATACACAACCCATTCCCATTCCACCTTATCGTATAGCTCCGACAGGAGTTGAAGGATCAATTGAGGGATTTATTGGTGATGGGTTTCGTAAGGCCTAGCAAGCCACCTTGGGGTGCACCAGAGTTATTAGTAAAGAAAAAGGATGTCCCTTAGAATGCGAATTGATTACCGATAACTTAACAGGATTACTATATAGAACAAGTATCCTCTACCAAGGATTGATGACCTTTTTGATCAACTCCAAGGGGCTAGTCATTTTTCTAAGATTGATCTTCAGTCTAGATACCACCAACTGAGAGTGAGGGAGTGTGATATTCCCAAAATGACTTTTCGGACTAGATATGGGCATTTTGAATTTGTGGTTATGTCTTTTGGGTTGACTAACGCACCAACTATATTTATGAATCTCATAAATAGGGTCTTTAAATCCTACCTTGATATTTTTGTGGTGGTTTTTGTCGATGATATATTGATTTATTCCTGTAGTAAAGAAGAACATGTAAATCATTTAAGGGTGGTGTTGCAAATCTTGAGGAATGAGAGGTTGTTTGCTAAATATGAAAAGTGTGAATTTTGGTTGAAAGAGGTTGGTTTTATAGGGCATATGGTGTCGGGTGATGACATTAAGGTGGATCCTAAGAAGACAGAGGTGATAAGAAATTAGCATAGACCCTTGAATCCGATAGATATTAGGAGTTTTTGGGTTTGGCAGGTTACTATATGTCACGACCCAAGCCTAGGGCCTAGCGTGACACAGCGAATAGGGACCCAAAAGGGACCCCAAACAAGCCTTTTGGCATATCATTTACATATCCTTGGTTATGGAAGCAATTAAACAACAATAAGAGAATGTAAATAAGGATAAAAGGGACTAACGGAAGTCTTTCATAGCATAAATCATCAAAGGAGTCAAATCTCAAAGCATGAATACATAACTTGTCCAACAACACCTCTAACATAGATTGGGCGGGGGCCAAGACAACTTTTTGGGCTTACCCTCATAGTCATAAGCATATAAATAAAGAAAACAGTCCTTACATAACATAGGATCAATACCTATTCTCCTCAAAATAACTTTCCGGGTTCACCCTCATATTCATAAGCATCTAAACAAAGAAAAGTGTCTTTATATAACATAGGATCAATAGCTATTATCCTCAGAATTGAGGACTCACCAAGGTTTCTTCAAGACATAGTACTAGTCACATGGAGGAGGTGGATGATCAAGTAGAGCTCTGGTTCCTACATGGTAACATCATGTAGGCATAGAGTATGTGTTTTTACATTTGAATGTACTAAGTATATAGGATGCAATGCATCAAAAGATAAACAACATAGTCAAAATGCATAATTAGACACTGGATGAGCATATAACAATATGACATGCATGAATGATGCTTGAAGTAAACTTGCTTATATAGAACATATTACATCTATAGTAAGAGACAATCATTATAAAATCTAAGACCTACCACCCCCTTAGAAAGGAGACTGAGGTATCAACCCCTCAATTGATTGATGGGTTTCACACCCTACCATCCATGGTGATTGAGATATCAACCCCTCAATTGGTTGATGGTTATCACACCCTATAATCTATGGTGATTGAGGCATAGTACCCTCTTAACAAGGTGTGGTCACTTGCAACACTATAGATACTTTTCATGAAATCAACACATATATACCTACAAGATTATTAATTGTGCTCATGC
>DF357795.1:46717-84892 GCA_000787875.1 Solanum virginianum
ACGAATCTACTTTTCATGAAATCAACACATATATACCTTCCTTTCATCGTCATCATAAAGTCATTCAAATCAAGCCCAGGGCCTAGATCTGACACGGTGAATGGGGACTCAAAGGGACCCCAAACAAGCCCTTTAGTATATCATTTACACATACTTGATCGTGAAAGCAATTAAACAATAATAAGAGAATGTAAATAAGGATAAAAGGGACTAAGAGAAGTTTTTCATAAAATAAATTATCAAAGCAGTCAAAGCTCAAAGCATGAATACATAACTTGTCCAACAATACCTCTAACATAGATTGGGCGGGGGACAAGACAACTTTTTGGGCTTACCCTCATAGTCATAAGCATATAAATAAAGAAAACAGTCCTTACATAACATAGGATCAATACCTATTCTCCTCAAAATTGAGGACTTACCAAGCTTACTTCAAGAGATAGTACTAGTCACGTGGAGGAGGAGGATGATTAAGTGGAGCCCCGGCTCCAATATGGTAACATCATGTAGGCCTAGAGTATGAGTTAGTACATTTGAATGTACTAAGAATGTAGGATGCAATGTCACAAGAGATAAGCAACATAGTCAAAATACATAATTAGGCAATGGATGAGCATATAACAATATGACATGCAGGAATGATGCTTGAAAGAAATATGCTTATATAGAATATATTACATATCTAGTAAGAGACCATCATTATAGAATCCAAGGCCTACCACCCCCTTGATAAACCAATTGAGGTATCAAACCCTTCAATTGGGCGATGGTTGTCACACCCTACCATCCATGGTGATTGAGGCATAGCACCCCCTCAACAAGGTATGGTCACTTGCAACACTATAGATGCTTTTCATGAAATCAACACATATATACCCTCCTTTTATCATCATAAAGTCATTCAAATTATAGGTCATGAACTAGATCATCAATAACTCAAGAATCCTAAACCAGACATTTTATCAAACACTTGGCGGGTATGTAATGTAGTTTAAGATCTTGCAAATCAAGAGTAAAATCATGTAGATAACTTAATGTAAATCAACCTACCAACACTTGGTAACACTCTCATGCAAGATACATTAAAACTCTTTATTAATCTTATCATAGAACATAGATTCATAGCTCAAAACATGCTTAAATAGTCTATATACCATGAAAACCCCAACATAGTTTATAATCAAATTCATAGTAAGAATACCCATATGGACACTTGAATTTGAGTGAAATATTTGGCTAAGTGTTAGAGAGGATTTTGGGGAATATGTTGAATGATATGGTGATGAAAAATGACTAAGTATAGGTATTTTATGAATGGGATTAGGCCCATGACCCCAAAGCCTTAGACCGAAATAAAAAAACTGGCAACAAAATACATGCTCCTCATCGTGGAGAGAACGCGTACCCACACTGTAAAGTGAAATTTTGGGAAAATGAAATTTGGCTACGGTTGCCCTAAAATCGAGGTTATACCCATTTCCCACTTAATTTTGCCCCCGATCATGAATATGAGGTTAGATTTTTGATATCACACACAAATTTTGAGATATGAGGAAATTATGAGTATGAGCATTTTCGAGGCACATTTTCAGGTACTTTTTGGGGCGTTTCAATACCTCCCCCTGGAACATTCATCCTCGAATGTCAAAGAAACGTATGTGAGAGAAATAATCAAGATGAGTTCAGCCCAACACGTGCATGCAATGATGCACTTAAACATCATTCCAAAATCTCAACATAAGGGTCAAAATCACCATAAGCTTGTCAACATAAACATGAATGCATGCAATAACATAAGGGCTGAAACATAAGACTTAAAATCACATAGGGGACTTGAATTAGTACCTTAGGCTTGATTAGAATGAAAGAGATAGAGATATCACTTTTGCATGTCCACCTCAACTTCCCATGTAGCACTCTCAACTTGTTGATTTCTACAAAGGACCTTGACAAAACAACATCATTGTTCCTCAACCTCTTCACTTGTCTATCAAAAATTTCTACAAGTACCTCTTCATAAGTCAAATTATCTTCAATAACACCCAAAATATCAAGATGAACAATGGCACTTTGGTCACCCACACACTTTTGCAACATAGACACATGAAAGACCGGATGAAGCATATTCATATCATTGGGCAACTCCAACTCATAGGCCACTTTACGAATCCTCCTCAACACTCTATAAGTGCAAAAAATTCTTGGACTCAATTTACTTTTCTTACCAAAACTAACCATACCCTTCATGGGTGAGACCTTCAAATAGACCTAATCACTTACCTCAAATTCAAGATCCCTTCTCCTTACATCGACATAAGACTTTTGATGACTTTGGGCTATTTTCAATCTTTCACTTATCAACCTTTCCTTCTCCATGGCCTCCATAACCAGATCCACACCCAACAAGGTCATCTTCCCTACCTCAAACCATCTAATCGGGGACCAATAGTGTCTACCATAGAGAGCTTCAAAAGAAGCCATACCAATGCTGAAATGATAGCTATTGTTGTAAGCAAAATCAATGAGCAGAAGATAATCATCCCAATTACCCTTAAACTCTAATACACAAGCTCTAATTATATCGTTAAGAGTTTGGGTAGTTTTTTTGGCTTGGTCATCCGTTTAAGGGTGAAAGACCATAATAGGCTTTACCTTGGTACCAAGACCTCTTTGGTAGGATTTCCAAAAGCGAGAACTGAATTATACACCATGATCCGATATGATAGACAAGAGCACCCCATGCAATCTAACCAATTCATGAATGTACAACTTAGCATAATCTTCGACACCATAAGTTTTCTTAACTGGTAGGAAATGAGCCGACTTTGTCATCCTATCAACCATAACCCAAATGGAGTCAAAATGCTTTCTAGTCTATGGCAACCCAACCATAAAGTCCATGTTAATTTCCTCCTACTTCCAAGTAGGAATCTCTATATCTTGGGCTAGGCCACCCGACCTTTGATGCTCAACTTTAACTTGTTGGCAATTATGGCAACTGGATACAACCTTAGCAATATCTCTCTTCATACCACCCCACCAAAACACTTCCCTCAAATATCTATACATTTTTGTAGAACCAGGGTGAATAGAGTAGGAAGAATTATGAGCCTTATCAAGAATCTTCTCTCTCAAGTCATCAACATCCGACACACATAATCTCCCTTGATAACAATTCACCCCTAGTAGGAAGAATTATGAGCCTTATCAAGAATCTTCTCTCTCAAGTCATCAACACAAGACACACACAATCTACTTGGTACCTAAAGGCACTATCTCCCCCTTGGGAGAAAACCGTAAACTTACCATCTCTCACCAAAGCCTTCAACTTTTGCAAGACGGGTTTAAGATCTTGCTTTGCCTTCACCTTCTCAATCAATAAAGATTTGGAACCATCAACTACCACTACTCCACCATTTTCAACCTCCTCCAACCTAAGTCCCAACCTAGCCAACCGATGGACCTCTCTAGCTACCTCTTTTCCACCATCATCAACATGAGCTAGGGTACCCATAGACACCCTACTCAAAGCATCGGCCACAATATTAGCCTTACTGAGATGATAATGCACACTCATATTATAATCCTTAAGGAGCTTTAACCACCTTCATATTGTGGTATCAACACTTTTAATTGGTTGATAGTTGTCATACCTGACCATCCATGGTGATTGAGGTATCAACCTCTCAATTAGTTGACGGTTGTCACAACCCTATCATCCATGGTGATTAAGGCATAGCACCCCCTTAACAAGGTGTGGTCACTTGCAACACTATAGATACTTTTCATGAAATCAATACATATTTACCTTTCTTTAATCATCATAAAGTCATACAAATCATAGGTCATGCAATAGATCATCAATAACTCAAAAACAATAACCGAACATTTTGATATATACCTTCCTTTCATCATCGTAAAGTCATTAAAATCATAAGTCATGCAATAGATCATGAATAACTCAAGAACCCTAAATCGAACATTTTATCTAACACTTGGTGGGTGTGTAATTCTACTTCAAAATAATGCAATTCAAGAGTAAAATCATGTAAGAAAACATAAGGTAAATCAACCCACCAATACTTGGTAACATCCTCATGCAAGATACATTAAAATCCTTCATTAGATCTCATCATAGAACATAGATTCATAGCTCAAAACAAGCTTAAACAGTCCATATTTCATGAAAATCCAACATAGTTTATAATCAAATTCATAGTAAGACTATCCATAAGAAAATCAACTTGAAAACATTTAATTTGTATAAAAAGGAAGGTTGGGCACTATGAGTGAAAGGACCCAATAGTTGGAACCCACATACCTCAACTTTAGAGATTCCCTTGATGGAAATTGGAATGAGATCTAGAAGCTTGAGTGAATTCCTTAAGATTGGGAATGAGATTGGGATACTTGAATTTGAGTAAAATATTTGGCTAAGTGTTTGAGTGGGTTTTGGGGAATGTCTTGAATGATATGTGGTTAAATAATGAAGTATAGGTGTTTTTACGCATGGGAAGGCTTAAGCCCAAGACCCTAAAGCCTTAGGCCAAAATAAGAAAATTAGCAATAAAATACATTGCTCCATGACAGCTCTGCGTTGTGGAGAGAACGCTTACCCTCACTGTAAAGTGAAATTTTTGGAAAACAAAATTTTTCTACAGTTGCTCTAAAATCAGGATTACACCAATCCCCCACTTAATTTTGGCCCCTTGATCATGAATATAAAGTCATATTTTCAATATAATGTACGGATTTTGAGATATGAGGAAATTACGATTATGGGCATCTCCGAGGCATATTTTTGAGCACTTTTTGGGGTGTTTCAATATATTCCCCTTGGGAACATTCATCCCCAAATGTCAAAGAAATGTATGTGAGAGAAACAATCAAGATGAGTTCCGCCCAACACGTGAATGCAACAATGCACTTAAACATCCTTTCAAAATCTCAACTTAAGTGTCAAAATCACCATGAACTTGTCAACATAAACATGAATGCATGTAATAACATAAGGGATGAAACATAAGACTTGAAATCACATAGGGTACTTAAATTTGTACCTTGGACTTGAGTAGAATGGAAGAGATAGGGATATCACTTTTGCATGTCCACCTCAGCTTCCCATGTAGCACTCTCAACTTGTTAGTTTCTCCAAAGGACCTTGATGGAAGCAACATCCTTGTTTCTTAACCTCTTCACTTGTCTATTCAAAATTTCTGGCTGTACCTCTTCCTAAGTCAAATTATCTTCAACAACACCCACAACATTAAGAGGAACAATGTAACTTGGGTCACCCGCATACTTCCTCAACATAGACAAATGAAAGATCGGATGAACCATATTCATATCATTGGGTGACTATGACTCATAGGCCACTTTACCAATCTTTCTTAACACTCTATAAGAGCCAACAAATCTTGGACTCAAATTACCGTTCTTACCAAAACAAACCACACCCTTAATGGGTAAGACCTTCAAATAGACCCAATCACCAACCTCAAATTCAAGATCTTTTTTCCTCACATTGGCATAGGATTTTGACGACTTTAGGCTATTTTCAATCTTTGCTTTATAAAAAGAAGATATCAATAAACTTCTATGAAATGGTTTCATAGGATTTAGCCAATGTCCTGATATTGGAATATCATTGAGAAATAGGAATCCAGGTTATCAAAGGATTTCCTGCAATTATTTCGAGTATGGAATTAATCAATCATCTATTTGGTATCTTATTGAACAAAAATGGTGATATTATTACTCCATTGGTCAAGAATTTTGATGTTTGGGAAGTATAATGATAGTCCAAAAAGAAGGGTTTCAATTTTTTCAAATGAACAATTCGAAGACCTATTGATTCTAAGAATTGATTGTAAGGCAAAAGAAAAGGAAGGAATCCATGGACCGACCCCATTATCTCCATACCGTAGGAACTACGAGATCACCCCAAGGATGCCTTCGGCATCCAGAGGTCACAAATCAACCATAAAACCCTATTCAATAAGTGGAACGCATTAGCTATCTGCTCTCAGCTTGGGCAGTCAGGGTCAGAGAAGGGCAATGACTCATTCTTAAAACCAGCATTCTTAAGAGCAAAGAGTCGGGTGGAAGGGGGGGGGGGAAACTCTCTGTTCCTGGTTCTCCTATAGTTGGATGTCACGACCCAAACTAGGGTCTAGATATGATACAGTGCATAGGGAACCCAAAGGAACCCTAAGCAAGCCTTTTAATATACCATTACATATCCTTGGTTGCAGAAGCAATTAAATAATAATAAAAAAGTAGAAATAAGGGCATAGGGACTAAGGGGAAACCTTCATTTCATAAAACATCAAGAGAGTTAAGATTATAGCTTCGTTACATACTTGTCCAATAACACCTCTAAACGTAGAATATAGCGGGGGCCAAGACAAGCAACCAGGCTCACCCTCATAATAATGACAAGGCATTATGCAATATCATAAGCAATGGGTAGTATAATAATAATATGGCATGTATGAATGATGCTTGAAGTAAAAATATGCTTATATAGAACATATTACATGTGTAGAAAGAGATTATCATTTGGATAATGGGTTTACCACCTCCCATTCTAGGTGATTGATGTACCCAGCCCTCAATTTAGTTATTGAATATACCACCTTCTATCCTAGGTGATTGAGGTATCAACCCCTCAATTAGGTTAATGAGGTATCAACCCCTTAATTAGGTTAATGAGGTATCAACCCCTTAATTAGGTTAATGAGGTATCAACCCCTCAATTAGGTTAATGAACATCACACCTTCCATCAAAGTAGTCATCTTATATCACTATAGAGAAATATAAAAGTGGTCATCTCACAACACTATAGAGAAAAATACTATAGATATACATTCCTTTCATCATCATAATGTCATTCTACTCATATGCCATGCATTGGGCCTTTAACAACTCAAGATACATAATCCTGACATTTTATCAAACACTTGGCGGGTGTGTAGTGCTACTGTAAAGCCATGCAATTAAATAGTGAAATCATGTAAAAAAAATTCAATGTAAAACCACTCATCAATACTTGGTAACACCCTCAAGTAATATACATCAAAATCCTTCATCAAATCCCACAATGGTTCATAGATTTTCCTCAACATAGACAAATAAGTAATATACATCAAAATCCTTCATCAAATCCCACAATGGTTCATAGATTCATAGCTCAAAACATGCAAGGGTATAAATCATGAAATAGTGAAATCAATGCATTTTAAAATCAGGTAAATCAGCCCACCAACATCATGGTAAAACCCCATCATGGATAACTTGTAATTCATATCAAACTTCATAATAGTTCATAGATTTCATAGCTGGAATCATGTATAGTCTCAATAGATAAAGATTAGCTCATAGTATAAGCTCAAAATAGATATTCATGTAGAATAAACAATATTTGACAAAATAACAACATATTTCATGCTCAGATTTTATAATAATAGGTACCCATAAGAATTATAACTTGAAATCATGCAATTTTCACAAAATTGGAAGATTGGGCTTCATGGGTGAAAGGAACCCATAAATGAAATCCACATACCTTAGACCTTGTATTTCTTGAAATTTAGTTGAGAAAGACTTGAAGCGTGGAATGGGGTCTTGAAATGCACAACTAGTTCTTGAGTTTCCTTGAATTTGTATTGCGGTTTTGATGGAGGCTCTTGGGAGAATTTGAGAGTGTATTCCAATTGGGAGGAGTGAATTGATCTTTAGGAATAGGATTTAGGTATTTGGTTTTAAGATAGCATAGGGATCCCCAAAAGACCAATAGAAATGTCTAGATTTATGGAATGCCATTAATGAAATGAAATTTGGCAAAAATCCGTATATACCCCATCACATACTAGTTCTACAAAAATAGACATAACTTCATCATCCGAACTCTAAATAAGGTGAAACCAAGTGCTTTGGAAAGATAATACAAAGATTTTTAATTTGGTAGGTTGTGGGAAACACAGATGGTTGTGTGATAGGAGATATGCCCCTTTAAAGTTGACCCACCTACCGGTACTTGTGCAAAACTTAGCCAACGAAAATTCCTTTGAACTTGTCTTAATTTAGGGGATCTATGATGGTATTAAACAACATAAATAAGCTTTAATTAGATTTTAATTAGAGAGTGAAGCTTGACTGAGTTTTTTTGAGATTCGAAAATGAGTTTGGGACACTTGAATTGGGTGAAATATTTGTCTAAGTGTTAGAGAGAGTTTTGGGAAAAGTCTAGTATGATATGAAGGTGAAATATGACTAAGTATAGGTATTTTCATGTATGGGAAGAATTAGGCTCAAAACCCAAAAGCCTTGGACCGAACTAATAAAACTGGCACAAAATACACACTAGCGCGCCCCAGCCGCGTCGCACTTGGGGCGCGTACCACACACTATTTTTTTCACTTCAAAATTTTAAATTTTGCTACAGTTGCTCTAAAATTCATGTTAGAACCATTTTCCACTCAATATTTCCCCCTGAAGAAGAATATGAAGTCAAAATTTTGATATCACGCATGAATTTTGAGATATATGGAAATTATAATTTCAGGCACTTTCGAGGCACATTTTTGAGCACTTTTGGGGTCATTTCATCGGATCCTCTAGAACCACAAGAATCCTTAGTTAGAATGGGATTCCAACTTAGAACTGACCCCAAAAAGTGCCCAAAGATATGCCTCAAAAGTGCCAGAGTCATAATTTCCATATATCTCAAAATCCGTGAGTTATATGGAAAATTCGACTTTATATTATTATTCAGGGGACAAAATTGAGTCAAAGATGGGTCCAATCCAATTTTAAAGCAAATGAATCACAATTTCAATTTTTCAAAAATTGAATTCCAATGAGGTTTCCGCGCCCCTAGCATGACGCGCCAAGAGCACGCCTCAATGTTTTTTTTGTGCAGTTTTTCACTTTGGTCAAAGGCTTTTGGGTCTTGGGCCTAAACCTTCCCATACTTGAAAATACCTATACTTAGCCATATTTCACCTTCATATCATCGAAGACATTCCTCAATATTCTCTGAAGCACTTAAATAAATATTTCTCTCAAAATTCAAGTGTCCAAATCTCTTCCGGATCTTAAGAAATTCATCCAAGCTTTAAGTCTCCATTCAGATATTCATCAAGAAATTCTTCAAAGCCAAGGTATGTGAGTTTCATTCAAGGCTTTCTTTCACCCATGAAGCCCAATCTTCCTTTTTACTTAAATTGCATTATTTCAAGTTGATTTACTTAAGGGTCTTACTTATTATAAATTAGACTATTAACTATGTTGGTGTTTCATAAAATTGTGACTATTTTAGCATGTTTTGAGCTACGGATCTAGGATCCATTATGGGATTTGATGAAGGGTTTTGATGTATATTGCTTGAGGGTGTTACCAAGTATTGATGGATGGTTTTAAATAGAATTTTCTTGTATGATTTCATCTCTAAATTGCATGATTTTACACTGGCACTACACCATCACCAAGTATTTGATAAAATGTTCGGTTATGATCTTTTGAGGAATTGAAGGTCCAACGCATGTATTATGAGTTGAATGACTTTATGATGATGAAAGGAATGCATGTATATGATATTCTCCTATATCTTGTTGGGAATTAACCATGCCCCTCTTAAGGGGGAGTTGTGAGCCTGGGTAACCATGTCGAGGGGTTTGTACCTTGATAACCATGTCTAGGGGTTTGTACTTTTATAACCGAGTTGAGGGGTTAGTACCTCAATCAGCATGGGTGGTAGGGTGTGGTGATCTACCAACCAATTGAGGGGTTTGTACCTTAATAAGCTGGTTAAGGGGTTGGTACCTCAATTACCATGAGTGGTATGGTGAGATGATCTACCAACCAATTGAGTGGTTGGTACCTTAATAGACTATGAATTCTATAATGATGGTCTCTTCTTGAGCATGTATTAAGTTCTATGTAAGCATAATTTACTTTAAGCATCTTCCATGCATGCCATATTGTTATATGCTACTCATTGCCTATGCTTATGCATTTCGATTACGTTACTTATCTCTTGTTGCATTGCATCTTAAATACTTAGTATATTCAAACTACTAATGCATACTCTATGCTTACATGATATCACCATATAGTAATCAGAGCCCCACTTGAGCATCTTCCTCCACGTGGCTAATACGACTTCTCTCAAGCTAGTTGAAGAGTCCTCCATTCCGAGGACAATGTTTATAATCTAATGCTATGTACTAAGACTATCTTTCTTTTATTTATGTATTGACTATGAGGGTGAGTTGGCTGCTTGCCTTGACCCCCGCTCCTATTTAAGTTTTAGAGGTCTTGTTAGACATGTTATGTATTGAGCCTTGACTCTCTTGTTTTGATGTTTATGTTATAAAGTTTCCCTTTTGCGTTATTTGCCCTTATTTCTAATCTAATTATGTTGCTTAATTGCTTCCATGACCAATGATGTGTAATGATATGTTAAGAGGCTTATTTGGGGTCCCTTTAAGTTCCCCATTCGCCGTGTCATGTCTAGGCCTAGGCTTAGGTCGTGACAAAATATGATATCAGAGCACTTGGTTGTTAATGGTCCTCAGCATCCAACACACTACATCGATTAGAGTCCTTTTCATGGTCATGTTGTCTACCACAATTATGAGTAGGAGGCTATGAGAAGTTGTAGAAAATGTTTCCCTTCTTCTTGATCTATGTCGTGCTATATAAGTCAGGTGAGTTTTCCATCTAACGAATGTTCTTTGTCATATTTAGATCATTCCTAGCACATGAGGAAGGAGAACCCACACTCTCAAGGAACAACTGGCTTATGGTGATCTCCAGGATGCTCTCACTTTGCTAGCGCAAGCTATGGACATTCAAGTCAATCAAGAGGCCCAAGCCCCTCATGCTCCTACCTCGGGATCTAGGGTGAGAGACTTCATTAGGATGAGCCCGCCAGAATCTTATGGGTCTAAGGTAGATGAGGACCCTCAAGAGTTCATTGATGAGGTCTACAAAGTATTGGTGAGCTTTGGGATGCTCTCACTTTTCTAGCGCAAGCTATGGCTTTTTAAATAAGATTTCCTCCGCTTAATGGATAATCAATGTCCCTTACAAGAATATCATTAGTAGAAGAGCCACATCCACGGCCATTAGTTCTATTTTCACTTGTCAATTACGCAATTCACCAAGACTGATTGCAGAACCTCTTTCTCTTTGGCTCGCATACCTATCTATGCTCAGATTAGTTCTATTTTCACTTGTCAATTACGCAATTCACCAAGACTGATTGCAGAACCTATTTCTCTTTGGCTTATATACCTATCTATGCTCAGCACTCACTTGACTTCCAATAGAAGCAGAAGTGATATGGATTATTCATGAATCAAAGTCGATTTACTTTATAAAAAGAAGCTATTCAAGTCAATCAAGGGGCCTAAGCCCCTCATGCTCCTACCTTGGGATCTAGGGTAAGAGACTTTATGAGGATGAACCCACTAGAATTCTATAGGTCTAAGGTAGATGAGGACCCTCAAGAGTTCAGTAGTGAGGTCTACAAAGTATTGCCTATCATGGGTGTTAGATCGAAAGAGAAAGCAGAGTTGGCAGCCTACCAACTCAAAGAGATAGCAAAAATATGGTTTAATCAACAGAAGGAGGAGAAGGGAATCAATAATGTGGTGCTTTGGGAGGAGTACAAGGCAGCTTTTCTTAATCGGTTCATCTTTCTTGAGCTTAGGGAGGCCAAAATAGTGGAGTTTGTGAATTTGAGAAAGGGTCTGTGAGTGTGAGAGAGTATGCCCTCAAGTTCAATCAACTCTCTAAATATGCTCCCTACTTGGTTCTCGACCCAAGCTCTAGAATAAACAAGTTTGTGATGGGTATATTCGATTTGGTAAGTGAGAATATCAGTCCACTATGTTGATTAGTGACATAGATTTATCGCATTTGATGACCTATGCCAAATAAATGGAGGAGGAAAAGTTGAGGAAAGGGAGAAGTAATGAGGCCAAGAGGGCTTGTTTTAAGGGAAAGTTCCAGAGTCGAAAGGGTAGCTGGTTCTATCAAGGCTAAAGGTCTTCTCATGCTTCTAATAGGGGGTTTTCTAATGACTTCCCAAGGGCCCAAGGTAATGGTGGTATGGTTCCTAATAATGTTTGTTCAAAATGTGGTAGGAGTCATGGGGGCCCATGTTTGAAAGATACTGATGCAAGTTATGGATGTGGGGAAGTAGGTAACAAAAAGATTGATTTTTCCCGTAACTGCAACAAGGGTATGGAGGTTCATCCATAAGGTGCAAATGCAGTTCCTTTGGGAAGAGGTGGTCAACAAGGTGGTGCCCCAAGGCACAATCGATTCTATGCACTCTAAGAGAGGCAAGGGGTTGAGGAGGTTCCCGATGTTATCACCGATATGTTAAAAGTCTTTGATTTTAATATGTACGCATTGATTGATCCAGGTGCCACTCTATCTTTTGTTACCCCTTTTGTTGCCAAAAAGTTCCATGTCGAGCCGAAATTATTTTGTGAGTCTTATGAGATGTCTACTCCTATTGTTGCATCTACTGTTGTTAGAAAGGTTTATAGAATTTACTCCATTTGCATTTTGCATAAGATATTGCCTTATGATCATGTTGAGTTGGAAATGGTGGATTTTGATGTCATACATGGGATGGATTGGTTGCATGCATAATATGCCTCTATTGATTGTAGAACCCTTAGGGTCAAATTCCAATTCCATAATGAACCCATCCTTGAGTGGGATAGTAATGATGTAGTGATGCATGTTATGTTGCTAATATACTATCTCCTGCTTATGTTTATGCATTTTGATTAAGTGTCCTATCTCTTGTTGCATTGCATCCTACATACTTAGTACATCCAAGTCAAGGGTATGTTCATCTCTTGCATTTAAGCCTGTAAGTTGATCACTAAGGGATGTCTCTATCATCTTATGAGGGTAAGGGATATGGAGTCGAAGGTCCTTCCTATAGAGTCGGTTCTGATTGTAAATGAGTTCCTTGATGTCTTTCCAAATGAACTTCCTGGTGTTCCTCACGAAAGGGAAATAGATTTTGGTATAGACCTCCTTCTCGATACTCAACCCATTTCTATTCCCCCGTTATTGTATGGCCCCACCGGAGTTAAAGGAGTTGAAGGAGCAATTGAGGATTTTTTGGAGAAAGGTTTCATTAGGCCTAGCCAATTACCGTGGGATGCACTGGTGTTGTTTGTAAAGAAAAAGGATGGGTCCCTTAGAATATGTATAGACTAGCGGTAACTCAATAAGGTCACCATCAAGAATAAGTATCCTCTTCCAATAATCGATGCAATGCCCAATTGAAAGGGGCTAGTCACTTCTCTAAGATTGATCTTTGGTTCGGGTATCATCAAGTGAAAGGTGAGGGATTGAGATATTCCAAAGATGGCCTACCGAACTAGGTATTGGCATTATGAATTTGCTGTGATATCTTTTGGGTTGACTAATGCACGGGCTATCTTCATGGATTTTATGAATAGGTTCATTAAACCCTACCTTGATTTATTTGTTGTGGTCTTCATTGATGATATTTTGATCTATTCACATAGTGAGGAGGAGCATATGGGTCATTTAAGGGTAGTGCTACAAAGATTGAGGGAAGAGAAGTTGTATGCCAATTATGAAAAATGTGAATTTTTGTTAAAAGTGGTGTCTTTCTAGGTCATGTGGTATCGAGGGATGGTATTAAGGTGGATCCTAAAAAGACGGATGTGATTAGAAATTGGCCTAGACCATTGACCCTATCGGATATTAAGAGCTTCTTAGGCTTAGCGGGTTATTATCGGAGGTTTGTGAGTAGGTTCTCTTCTATTTCTTCTCCTATGACCAAGTTAACTCAAAAGAAAGCCAAATTTGTGTGGACCGATGAGTGTGAAAGTGTTTCAAAACATTGAAAGATAAACTTATGTTCCCTCTTATATTATCACTACCGGAAGGGCTAGAAGGGTTTGTTGTGTATTGTGATGCTTCAAGGGTTTGTTTGGGTTGTGGGTTGATGCAAAATGATAAGGTGATATCCTTTGTTTCTAGAAAACTCAAAGTACATGAGAGAAATTATCCTACTCATGATCGTGAATTAGACATCGTGGTCTTTGATTTGAAAATTTGGCGTCACTATTTGTATGGGGTGAATGTTGATGTGTTTACCAACCATAAGAGTCATATGTCTTTACTAAAAAAGATCTCAACTTGAGACAAAGAAGGTGGATGGGGTGCTTTGGAATGCCCTATAATCATAATTTCCATATATCTCAAAATCCATATGTGATTTCGAAAATCCGACTTCATATTCCTGATCAGGGGGTAAAATTGAATAGGGAATAGGTATAACCCAAATTTTAGAATACCCATACCGAAAATAATTTTTGCTAATTTTACGATTTCCAGTGGCTGTCTGTGTCTAGGGCGCAATGCGCCTAGGGTACGCCACTTTGTAATTTCATCTCGGTGTTTGGTCCGCATTGCGCCTACGGCGCATACCGGTGCTTTTTGTGCCCTATTTTTCCAACTTAGTACAAGGCTATTGGGGTCATAATCCAATGCCCATTTAAATGTGAAATCTCCCATACTTAGCCATTTTTCAACTCTATAGCTCACAAAACCCTCTCTAAATCCTCTTCAAGACTCTATCAAATCTCTCATTCAATTCCAAGGATTTCAAGCTAAATTTTGGAACTGAAAAACCCATCTCATGCTTCAAGTCTCCTTCAAGTTCATCTCAAGGGGTTCAAGGTTTAAGGTATGTGGGACTTCATCCATGGGTCTTTTCACCAATGGAGCCCAACCTTCTCTTTTTATGGAAATTGCATGATTTCAAGTTGTATTACCTATGTGTATCTCTTATTATGAATTTTGAACATAAACTATATTGGGTTTTTATTAAGTATTGATTGATTATGCATGAATATCTATTTCAAGCTTATTTCATGAATTTATTTTGTTTATTGACTCTATGCATGATTTGACCTATGAAAGCATAAATTATTATGAGCATTTGTGATGAATTCCAAGATACCCTAAATGAGGTTTTTACTACAATATTGGTGGGTTGATTTGTATTAAGTTTACTCTTTTTGTTTCACTCTTGAATTGCATGATTTCGAACAAGTATCATGAACCTACCATGTGTTTGATAAAATTACATGACAAGAATTCTCAAGTGTTGATGAACTATTACATGTTTACAAGTCAAGTGAATTCATGATGATTAAGGGCTTTCAAGTATGTATTGAATTCATGAAAAGTACCTATGATTTTACAACTATCAAGTTAAGCCCTATTCCAAGATTTTTACCTATTATGAGCCATTCATGTTAAAGCAAGGGATCATGTATGATTATTATCTACTCTCATGTTCAAGTTAAGCTCACTAAAAGAGGTCAAACATGTTAAAAAGCTACTCATGTCAAGCTATCATTTCTCTTACAAGTTATTCATATTATGTTTAATGTATGATTATTTCAAGTATTCTATAGGATTAGACTTAGCATCGATTAAGGCTTAAGATGGGGGCTCGACGCAAGGGGTCCTTATATAAAGTCTTTAGTCTCTAAAATGTTCGGTCACCTAAACCGAAGGGGTGTCATGCCTTGGAGTTCAAGTTGTAGCTTCTGTTCTATGTCGATTGAGGTCTCATCCCACATATGTATGATATATTATGTAAGTTGAATGTCTTACAAGCATGTTTTATTACAAGCATTGGTCATGCATATCATATTGAGATTATATATCCATTGATTATGATTATGCATTTTGATTATATTGGTTTATGTCTTTGTTGCATTGCACCCCACATACTTAGTATATTCAAACATTCTAACACATTCTCTATGCTTACATGATATTTCCATGTAGGGATGAGAGCTCCTTTTGATCATCTCCCTCCACGTGGCTAGTTCGATTATCCAAGAAAGCTTTTGGTGAGTCCTCAACTCCGAGAACAATATCTATTTTATTTCATGCTATGATGAGACTTGTTCCTTATGTTTGATGCTTATTACTATAAGGGTGAGCTTGGGAAGTTTCTTAGCCCCTGCTTCATTCTAAGTAGAGGTGTTGTTGAATACTAAGTTTGTATATGCTTTCAAGCTTGACTCTTCTTATGTTTCTATGTGTATGGAAGATTTCATTTATTCCTGCTTCCCTTTTTATACTTGATTCTTGATGATGTTTATTTTACTTCTGCAACCAAGGATGTGTGCATTTTAAAATCAAGAGGCTCGTTTGGGTTATCTTTCGACTTCTCATTCGTCGTGTCATGTCTAGGCCCTAGGCTTAGGTCGTGACAACTTTCTACTAAAGATCCTTATGACTCATAAAGTGATTTACCAGTTGTTAATGGGGTCTCGTATTTAGCTCTTGAAACCTTATACTTCACTTCTATGAATCCAATTTATGAGTTGCAGACTGATTTACGACTTATACTTTAGACTCATGGGGTTTAACTGCTTCAACTCATCCCTCTCTGGAAATCTTTACGATACCTATCAATACGACTAGTAGAATGCCCTATGACTCGTATAGAGGTTTCATGGCCTTGAATTTCAGATCTCAACTTTTACTAGAATTTGTCACAAAACTACCTCTATGACCCCGTAGATTGCTCTATGACTCGTAGAGGGTCTCTTAAATCTCCAAAAACCAAAAAACTCTGCAATTTTTCCCTAAAGTCATGCCAACCTATTTTCCTGTAAAACTAAATACAATAACACATAAAAACCACAAATATCATATTGAGAATACATAAAATCCTAAGTTTTAAGCATCAAATGTGCTGTATTTTGATAGCACATCAAAACTCTCAACTTAAAATTGTTGCTTGTCCTCAAGCAACAACTCAATATATATAGACAATAGAGCAACACACAGACCTCAACCCAATGACATATATCACATACAATTCAACTCAAGTACCTACGCCAACTTTTCAAAATAGGATCAGGTAGCTATTTAGTGAACCAAATCATATTGGTGCATATGACAACACAACTATGACAAGCAAGGGAATATCAACAGTCCACAATCACTGAACAAGTCAAATGCTAACAATGCAACGCAAGTACTCTCATACAAAGAACTCCCATTTTTTACACTCACTGATGATTTCATATTTAGCTTTGGGACTGTGTAAAAATACTCATTCTCACAAAAAATATTCATGCATGATGACTAATATCATAGGCTTGTCCCTATATGTATGACTCAGACTTTCAACTAACTGGACTAGGATAACTTTAGGACTTTCTAGGCTTTTAACATAGGCTCATGGGGCTTTGGTATGACATTTTGGAAAATTAGTGACTAAGACCATCCTTGAACTACGTTGTTTCACCACTTTTACCTTACCAACTCTAATATTTTCACCTTATTCTCTCTTCTTCCACATTCAAGCTTTTCTGGATGTTTTCTTCTCATTTTTCAGCTTGTACCTCATTTGTACACTTCTTTTTTCCTTTTAAGCTCAATATACATTATCTTTTCTTTTTCTTGCACCCGGTACATGATTTGTTTTTTTTCTCCTATTCCCAACTCACCACCTTATTTTTGTGATTTTATCCCTACACTGGCCACCCTCAACTTAAGCTTTTAGCCTATGGTGAAGCACCCAATATCTATTCCCCAAACCAGGGCCACTTTTAATAGCCACCCTTAACTTAGGCTTTTTTCCTTAGACAAGGTTCATAATGCTCAAGGACAAACTAGGGCCAATTTCAAGGTTTCTCACTAGATAAGGCTAGGCTAATTAGGTGTTTTGAAAGGATTGGTATATGAAAGGCTCAAATATTTGGAACAAGGGATAAAACTTCATTTGGTTGGTCATTTTAGTCTAAAGTGGACTAATTAAAGAATAAAGGTCTAAGATCCCTTCCTAATCCATTTAATCTAAATCTAACTTAGAGTAATAGGGCAAGTTCTAAATTAGCACAAAATGCACGAATCTAGCAAAATAAGCCCACACTCATATGACATTACACACATTATCAATAAGAAACTCACATATCATGCTTCATATCTCAAATTACACTCACTTATCAGAACAAATATTGCCAAACACCTAAATGTGCATGGTTGCCATCTAACTACTAATCAAAATATTTTGGTGGGTACCAATTTTCAAAACATAACATAAAAATATGCTATATTCCATAAGTTCTAGTACTATATGCTTAAATATTATCTAAACCTACTAAACGTGCCAGTTCAACAGAAATTAAATATCCACGAGAAAAAAAACACAAGCAAGAAAACATTGGGATCAAAATTTGGGGTAGTTATGGACCATAAACTACTTAGACTTCATTAAGACCCATAACTACCCATACCCCATCAAAAAAGATGTGCATTGTCCCCAGTGCACAAAATCAAGCAAAAATAGAATATATAGGGATAAGTAACATACCTGGGTGCCCACGCGCTTGACTCAGGCTGAGTTTGGCCTTCCCCCTCCTGTGGAGTAGTCTCCTCAGCTGTGGTACTCTCTCTGGAGGGGCCAATACCCTTTGCCCTATCATGCTCATGAGCTAGCCTTATCTCTTGCTTATGCCTCGATGACCTTAAGGCTAGCTTAAGATCCTCCTCCTCATCCTTTGAGAGCTTTGCATGTACATTTCTCTCCTTAAGATTATCACCCTCTATGAGGGGTCTCTTCCCATGAGAAGTCTGTATAGGCTCTGCGAAGGCAAATAAATTAAATAGCGGCTCCGGAGGTGTCGAGTCTGGTAGTGTAACTGGCGTTATAAGTGATGATGTCATATCAGCCCTAAGCTTTTCAATCTCTGTCTAGACGGTTGACAAATCAGAAGGTCGGTCCTTAGCTAACCTCTTTTGAACCTGCTCCTCAAAGGCATCGATGCGAGCATCCGCTGTAGAACCACACTCTTGAATAGTAGAAATAGTGAATGCCTAGGTCTGCTCCTCTAAGTTTACAATAGCCTACTGAACCCACGGCCCAAGCTGCTGAATAAGCTATGATAATTGGGCCTCAGCACGTGATAACTGCTGCGCTATGGCCTGACCAAAAATGGCGGACACATATACCATGCCTATTGTAAAAGGCAGTGAAATAGTGACCTCTGGTGTAGGAGCAAATATAGTAGGACCTCTCTCAAGATCGACTGCCTCTGGATATTGGGTCTCCCATTAATAGTAAAACTAACAGTAGTATCTCTGAACCCTCAGGTGGTGGCTAAAAAAATGAACTGGCAGTGGTGAAGATTCTGCCCGCCGAAGTGCCACTGGGTTCTCATCAGCCTTTACCAGGCTGGGCTCTAAAGTATGTTATAGCTTAACTAACTGGTCTAGCTGGTGCAAAATCTCCAACCTAGACTCAAGATAGAGCCTGTAGATCAAAATTGGTAATAGGATAGAGGTAGGCCTCTTCAGCGCTGACTCATGTATGCTGCTCGGTGATAAGTCAGGCCCAATTAATGTCATAGCCAGCCAATATGCTAGCAACCAATACCACATGCTCTAGCATAAGTGTGTTATCTCCTAAGGTTGGTTGAATACGTGATCTAACCACACCCCACCAAAATTTGGTAGGGAAATAGAGTGAAGCCTTGATGATCGGCTCCGTGTGGGTGGTGACTTAAGCAGGCTCTGGCCCCTGCTCTACAATATAACTGGCTACCTATCTCAAAATTGTGGTTTGATATATCGAATCCTTCATAATCAGTGAGTTCTTGGCCTACCCCAACTTGTGATCGAACTCTACTGTAGATCTGGGGTCATAATATTTAGGACCAAAAAGCATATGACAGATCATTTCCTCACAAATGTCAACCCGTCGACCTCTCACCCTTATCTCTGTCAATCTGGCCTGTGTGAGAGGCCTCTTATACTAGGGAAAGATGCGCTGAATCGTGGATATGTAAGATGTATAAAAATCCAATACAAGAATTAGGGAATATCGTCCACGTGACTCCATCAGCAATGTGAGCCCATAACGTATCATCATGTCCTTCAGAACTAGGACATGACTCAGTCCACTATCTATGACCTTGGGCTCCTTATATATAGAATGGGCAGGCTTACCCTGTGCCTTGGGCTGCATATCCTCCAAGAATACAACCTCCACACACTCGACGCACCACCGGTGAGTACTAGCATCCGGTAATGATAAAGAAGATGGTCCAATAGAGGACTCGATATCTCTTCTGTCCTCGGAGCCCTTCTCAGAACTGTACTTCTTTCTGGATCTAGTCATCTGGGGCATGCTACTCCCATCTGCTTACTACCTTCCTCTTTAGACTAGGAAGGACTATCAGCCTGAGCCTGAGTATGCGTAGCTTTAGCTGCTACTGCTCTGGTCTGTGGTAGCTCAGCCTCAGGGTCTGATGAGACATCGTGGATCTCTAGTGACCTACTCAGCTGAGGGGTCCGCTCATCATCAGTAGGCTCATCAATGAGCTTTCTCCTAAAGGCGTCGACCTTTGAGCAATTTCCTTTTGGGGCCATAGTATCTGAAACATAAATGTAAACACATCATAGTTAGCCCCAAGAATCAAGAAATAAAATATAAAAAGTAATCTGAACTAGTTATAGAAGGGTTCTACGAAATCCTTTTTACGAGTCGTAGTGAGCATTCTGAGTCATAAAGTGCTTTCGTAGACCAGTGCTTCAGAATAATTTTAGACATTGGAATAGTTTACAAAACCTAGGTACGACTCGTAAAGTGGTTTACAAGTCGTAGATTGGGGTCGTATAGAATTCCATAGAGTAATTAAAAGCAGGCAATGATCTACTAGACTTATCAACAAGTCGTAAAGTAATCTATGACTCATAGAAGGTTTCGTCCGATTAATACTCAGATCATCAAGTTTTTTTATTTTCCACGAGGGATAATTACGACTCGTAGATTCATCTACTAGTCATAAAAGACTCACGTGAATAAGAAATCTCAGATACCTGATATTTCTAAGTCCATCACATGGGCCCTAAGAACATATTCTACACTTAACCAACAACATCGAAGCAAGAATATAAGTACCCAATCATGATAAGCATATAATAACCAACACCCCATGATAATTTCACAAATATTCATCCCATCAAAAAATAAATAATTCTTATCTGACTCACACAACATCATATGCTCATGCCAATACCCACCAAATCACAATCATAAATCATGCAATGTCAACCAATCAAGCATGGATGATGATTCAACAGACATAGCATTTAGCAATCAATCATATCAAAACATTCAATTCCAGACTCAAACATTCAATTTCAATCAAAAGGAACCCTAATTTTACAGTCGCCATTCAAATTCAAAAAAATAATTCATGCTTAGACATCAAACCCATCACAATCATCATATCAAGTAATTAAGAACAATATAAATTTTGAGATTAAAACTAAACCAAGAAACTTATAAAGAATAGTGATGAACTTAAAGAAGAAAGAGAATGTGAAAGATGAAAAACCCTAGGTGCCAAAATATCATGCCCAAAACCGGGTTTGATTGCCATAAATTGATTAAAAAATAGAGGGAAAAAAAATTTGGGAAATTTTTGTCAATTAGGTCAAAAGTGGGGTCAAAATAATTTGATGCCTTTTTTTATAACTTTACTAGGTCAACGGTTCAAATTACTGGGCTTGGTCTATGAAAGCTCGACTACGAGTTGTAGATAGATCTATGACACATAAATCCTGGTCTCATAGATGTCTCAACACTTATAAAAATTTCAAAAACTTACCTGAGTTCCCCGAAACCCATTCACGACTCGTAGTTTTATTTACGAGTCATAAAGTTGGCTCGTGGGTTGAGTGCACATTATTCATGCTCACTGGAATTCTCTATGAGATGGGGCTACAAATTGTAAAGTACAATATGACCCATAAGTAAAGTCGTAGAAACTGAACTTGATGCTTTTCTTAGCCAATTCGCTGACTTAGTCCTGTACCTACATACTCTTCATGAAATACATAATTACCTAAAATGCAACCAACCCATTATTAAAAATAGAAATAAAAAAACAAAAAAACTAACTATGAATCCAAAAATTGAAACAAATAAACCTATAACTATGCAATAACAACAAAACCCTTGGGTTATATTGAAACAACCCTAAGAAATACCCAAAAATATTCTTCGGAAGTGCCTGGAATTGTTATTTCTATATATCTCAAAATTCATGTGTGATATAAAAAATCCAACTTCATATTCATATTCATAGGGCAAAATTGAGTGGGCATAGGTCTAACCCCAATTTAAGAGCAATAGTAGCAAAATTTAAAAATCACAAAAATACGATTTCTAGAGAGCTAGCGTGCCCCTGGCGCGACCTGCCAAGGGTATGCCTCAGTTCATTTTTTGTGCAGTTTTCTTGTTCGGTCTAAGACTTTTGGGTCTTGGGCCTAAGCCTTCCTATGCATGAAAATACCTATACATAGCCATATTGCACCTTTCTATCATACAATACATTCCCAAATAAACTCTCAAACTATTAGACAAATATTCCTCTCAAAATTTAATTGTCCAAATCTCTTCTAGATCTCAAGGAATTCATCAAAGCTTCAAGTTTCCATTCAAATCTTCTTGAAGGAATTCTTCAAAGTCAAGGTATGTGGGTTTTATTCATGGGTTCCTTTCATCCATGAAGCCCAAGCTTCCTTTCTAGCTAAATTGCATGTTTTCAAATTGATTTACATATGGGCCTTACTTATTATGAATTATACTATGAACTATGTTGGTATTTCATGAAATTGTGACTTTCTTAGCATGTTTTGAGCTATGAATTTAAGTTCCAATGTGGGATTTGATAAAGGATTTTGATGTATATTGCTTGAGAGTGTTATCAAGTACTATTGGATGGTTTTATATTGAATTTTCTCGTATGATGGTTTTACACTAGCATTACACACTCGCAACCTGTTTGACAAAATATTTGGGTATGATTTCTTGAGGAATTGAAGGTCCAATGCATGTCTTATGAGTTGTATGACTTTATAATGATGAAAGAAATATATGTATATGATATTCACCTATATAGGGTTGGAAATTGACCATGCCCGAATCGAGGGGTTCTGAGCCTGGGTAACCATATAGAGGGGTTTGTACCTTGATAACCGGGTTGAAGGGTTGATATCTCAACCACCATGGGTGGTAGGGTGAGATGATCCACCAACCAATTAAGAGGTTTGTACCATAGTAACGGGGTTGAGGGGTTTGTATCTCAATCACCATGGGTGGTAGGGTGAGACGATCCACTAACTAATTGAGGGGTCAGTACCTCAATAGACTATGAATTCAATGATGATGGTCTCTTCTTGCATATGTATTATATTCTATATTTAAGCATGATTTACTTTAAGCATCTTCATGCATGCCATATTGTTATATGCTACTCATTCCTTATTCTTATGCATTTCAATTATGTTGCTTATCTCTTGTTGCGTTGCATCCTACATACTTAGTACATTTAAATGTTCTAACATATACTTTACACCTACACGATGTCATTATGTAGGAACCAAAGCCACACTTGAGCATCTTCCTCCATGTGGCTAGTACAACTTCTCCAAAGCTAGTTAGTGAGTCCTCCATTCCTGGGACAATATTTGTAATCTCATGCTTTGTACTAAGTCTAATTTTCCTTTATCCCCTTGTTTCTAGTCTAATTATATTGTTTAATTGCTTCCGGGACCAATGATGTGTAATGATATGTTAAGAGGCTTGTTTGGGGTCCTTCGGGTTCCCATTCGCCGTGTCACGTCTAGGCACTAGGGTTAAGTCATGACAAACTTGGTATCAGAGTACTAGGTTGTTAATCATCCTTAGCATCCAACACATTGCGTTGATTAGAGTCCTATTCATGGTTGTGTTGTGCAACACAATTATGAGTAGGAGAGCCCGCATCTTGATCTATGTGGTGCTATAGAAGTTATGTGAGTTTTCCCTCTAAAGAATGTTCTTTGTCATGTTTAGATCATGCCTAACACAGGAGCAAGGATAGCCTGCACTCCCAAGGAACAACCGGCTCATGGTGAGCTCTAGGATACTCTCACTTTGCTAGCTCAAGCTATGGCCAATCAAGTCAATCAAGGGGCCTAAGCCCCTCATGCTCCTACCCTGGGATCTAGGGTGAGAGACTTTATAAGGATGAACCCACTAGAATTCTATGGGTATTAGGTATATGAAGACCATCAAGAGTTCATTGACGAGGTCTATAAGGTATTGGCTATCATGATTGTTAGATTAGAAGAGAAAGCGGAGTTGGCGGCCTACCAACTCAAAGGGGTAGCACAAATATGGTTTAATCAATGGAAGGAGGAGAAGGGAATCAATAATATGGTGCTTTGGGAGAAAATCAAGGCAGCTTTTCTTAATTGGTTCTTCTCTCTTGAGCTTAGAGAGGCAAAGATGGTGTAATTTATAAATTTGAAACAAGGTTCTATGAGTGTGAGGGAGTATGCCCTCAAGTTCAATCAACTCTCTAAATATACTCCCAATTGGTTGTCAACCCAAGGTCTAGAATGAAAAAGTTCATGATAAGTGTATCCAATTTGGTGAGTGAGGAATGCTAGTCTGCTATGTTGATTGGTGACATGGATTTATCCTATTTTACGACCTATTCCAAAAAAATAGAGGAGGTAAAGTTGACGAAGAGGAGAAGTAAAGAGGCCAAGAGGTCCCGTTTTGAGGAAAAGTTCCAAAGTCAAAGGGGTGGCTAGTTCCATCAAGGCTAAGGGTCTTCTCATGCTTCTAATAGGGGGTTTGCCAATGACTTCCCAAGGGCCCAAGGTAATGGTGGTGTGATGCTGAATGCTATGTGTCCAAAATATGGAAGGGGTCATGGGGGCCCATGTTTGAAAGATAATGCATGTTATGGATGTGAGGAAGTAGGTCATAAAAAGATTGATTGTACTCATAACCACAACAACGGTAAGGAGGTTTGTCCATAAGATGCAAATGTAGTTCCGTTAAGGAGAGGTGGTCAACAAGGTGGTGCCCAAAGGTACAATTAGTTTCATGCACTCTACGGGAGGCAAGGGGTTCAGGATGTTCCTTATGTCATCACCGATATGTTAAATGCCTTTGATTTTGATGTGTATGCATTGATTGAGCCGAGTGCTACTCTTTCTTTAGTTACCCCTTTTGTTGCCAAAAAGTTCCATGTTGAGCTAAATTGTTGTGTGTTTTATAAAGTGTCTACTCCTAGTGGTGCATCTATTATTGCTAAAAAGGTTTTTAAAATTATCCCATTTGGATTTTGCATAAGTTATTGCCTTGTGATCTTAATGAGTTGGAAATGCTGGATTTTGATGTAATACTTGGGATGGATTGGTTGAATGTATACTATGCCTCTATTGATTGTAGAACCCATAGGATCAAGCTCCAATTCCCAAATGAACCCGTCCTTGAGTGGGGAAGTCATAATTTGGTGGTCAAGGTTAGGTTTATTTCTTGCATTAAAGCCTGTAAGTTGATCTCTAAAGGGTGTCACAATCTTCTTGTGAGGGTAAGGGATTTTGAGTCTAAGGCCCTTCCTTTAGAGTTGGCTCCGATTGTAAATGAGTTCCTTGATGTCTTTCCAAATGACCTTCCCATTGTTCCTCCCCAAAGAGAAATAGATTTTGGTATAGACCTCCTCCCCAATACTCAACCTATTTCTATTCCCCCTTACTGTATGGCCCCTACGGAGTTAAAGGAGTTGAAGGAGCAATTGAGGGATTTGTTTGAGAAGGGTTACATTAGGCCTAGCCAATCACCTTGGGGTGTGGGACTATCTACTTTGACTTATTTTTAGATATTGTTTGTGAAGAAGATGGATTGGTCTCTTAGAATGTGTATAGACTATCAGAAACTCAATAGGGTTACCATAAAAAATGAGTATCCTCTTCCAAGGATTGATGATTCGTTTGAACAATTGCAAGGGGCTAGTCACTTCTCTAAGATTGATCTTCGGTCCGGGTATCATCAAGTGAAGGTGAGGGAGTGTGATATTCCAAAGATGACCTTCCGGACTAGGTATGGGCATTATGAGTTTGTTGTGATGTCCTTTGGGTAGACCAATATACCATTTTCATGGATATTATGAATAGGGTCTTCAAACCCTATCTTGATTTATTTGTTTTGGTCTTCATTGATGATATTTTGATTTATTCACATAGTGAGAAGGAGCATGTGGGTCATTTGAGGGTATTGCTTCAAAGATTGAGGGAAGAGAAGTTGTATGCTAAATATGAGAAGTGTGAATTTTGGTTGAAAGAGTTGCCTTTCTAGGTCATGTGGTGTTGGGGGATGGTATTAAGGTGGATCCTAAAAAGACGGATGTGATTAGAAATTTTCCTAGACCATTGACCCCGTTGGATATTAGGAGCATCTTGGGCTTAGTAGGTCACTACTAGAGGTTTGTGAATGAGTTCTCTTCTATTGCTTCTCCTATGACCAAGTTGACTCAAAGGAAAGCCAAATTTGTGTAGACCGATAAGTGTGAAAAGAGTTTCCAAACATTGAAACATAAGTTTGTGTCAAATCCTATATTATTACTACAGAAAGAGATAGAAGGGTTTATTGTGTATTATGATGCTTCAAGGGTTAGTTTGGGTTTTGTCTTGATGCAAAATAGTAAGGTGATAGCCTATGCTTCTAGACAACTCAAAGTACAAAGAAGGTGGCTAGAACTTCTTAAGGACTATAACGTGAGTGTGCACTATTATCGTGGTAGGCTAATGTGGCAGCCGATGCTTTGAGTATGGTGTCCATGGGTAGCCTAGCACATATTGATGATGGTGGAAAAGGAATAGCTAAGGAGGTGCATCGGTTGGCTAGATTGGGGGTTAGGTTAAAAGAGGTGGAGAATGGGGGGTATTATGGTAATTGATGGCTCTAAATCTTCATTGGTTGAGGAGGTAAAAGCTAAGCATGATCTTGACTCCATTTTGTTAGAATTAAAGGCATTGGGAAAAGATGGTAAGGTGGAGGTTTTCTCCCAAGGGGGAGATGGTGCCCTTAGATACCAAGTAGGTTATGTGTGCCTTGTGTTGATGGCTTAAGAGAAAAGATTCTTGATGAGGCTTATGGTTCTTCCTATTCTATCCACCTGCAGTTCTACCAAGATATATAGAGATTTGAGGGATATGTTTTGGTGGGGAGGTATGAAAAGGGACATTGCCAAATTTGTTTTTGGTTGTCATAGTTGCAAACAACTCAAAGCCAAACATCAAATGTCGAGTGGCCTAGCACAAGATATAGAGATTTCTACTTGGTAGAGGGAGGAGATTAATGTGGATTTTGTAGTTGGGTTACCCAAGACTAGAAAACGTTTTGATTCCATTTGAGTTGTAGTTGATAGGATGATGAAATTGACTTACTTTCTACTGGTTAAGACAACATATGGGGATGAAGATTATTCTAGGTTTTATATTCATGACTTGGTGAGGTTGTATGTGGTTCCTTTGTCCATTATATCAGATCATGATGCTCAATTTACTTCATGTTTTTGGATGTCCTTTCAAAGGAGTCTTGATACAAGAGTTAAACTTAGTACAACCTTTCACTCTCAAACGGATGGGCATGCTGAGAGAACTATCCAAACACTTGAGGATATGCTTAGGGCTTTTGTATTGGAGTTTAACGATAGTTTGGATGATCATCTTCCATTGATTGAGTTTACCTATAACAATAGCTATCGTTCTAGCATCGATATGACCTTTTTTGAGGCTCTCTATGGTAGATATTGTAGATCACCAGTTGGGTGGTTTGAGGTTGGAGAGGTTGCTTTGTTAGGACCAGATCTGGTTATGGGGGCTCTTGAGAAGGTTATGATGATTTTCGAAAGGTTAAAGATAGCCCAAAGTTTCTAAAAGTCCTTTGCCGATATGAGGAGGAGGGATCTTGAATTCAAAGTTGTAGATTGGTTCTATTTGAAGGTATCGCCCATGAAGGGTGTTGTTCATTTTGGTAAGAAGGGAAAGTTGAGTCCCATATATGTGGGTCCTTATAGGGTAATAAGGAGAATTGGCAAGGTAGTTTATGAGTTGGAATTTCCTAGTGAAATAGATTTGGTTCATCTGATCTTTCATATATCTATGTTGAGGAAATGTATGAGAGACCCTAATGCTAATGTACCTCTTAATGTTGTGGGTGTTGTTGAAGATAACTTGACTTATGAAGAGATTTTTTGGTTCAGATTTTGGATAGACAAGTAATGAGGTTGAGGAACAAGGATGTGGTTTCCATTAAGGTCCTTTGGAGGAATCAACAAATTGAATGATCTCATGTCTATTCAAGTCTAAGGTACTAATTCTAAGTACCTTATCTCTTCCATTCTATTCAAGTCTAAGGTACTAATTCTAAGTCCTCTATATGATCTCATGTCTTAAGTTCATCCCTCATGTCATCGCGTGCATTCATGTTTAAATTGACAAGTTCATGATGATTTTACACTTATGGTGAGATTTTAGAAATGATGTTTAAGTGCATTATTGCATCCTTATGTGGGCTGAAATTGTCACGTTTATGTCTCTCATATACATTTCTTGGATATTCGGGGACAAATATTACCATGGGGGAGATATTGAGACGACCCTAAAAAGTTCCCGAAAATGGGTCTCAGAAGTGCCAGAAAATGGGTCTTATATTCTTGTTCAAAGGGAAAAATTGAGTGGGGAATGGGATAAACCCTGATTTAAGAGAAACCATAGAAAAAATCAAAATCATAAAAATACGATTTCCCGAGAGCTAGCACGCCCATGACACGAAGGGCCAAGTGCGCGCCTCAGTTCATTTTTTGTGTAGTGTTCTTGTTTAGTTCAAGACTTTTGGGTCTTGGGCCTATGCCTTCCCATGCATGAAAATACTTATACTTATCCATATTTTACCTTCATATCATACAAGACATTCCTCAATACATTCTCAAACACTTAGACAAATATTCCTCTCAAAATTCAAGTGTCCAAATCTCTTCCGGATCTCAAGGAATTCATCAAAGCTTCAAGTCTCCATTCAAAACTTCTTCAAGGAATTCTCCAAAGTCAAGGTATGTGGGTTTCATTCATGAGTTCTTTTCACCTATGAATCCCAAGCTTCTTTTCTACCTAAATTACATGATTTCAAATTGATTTACTTATGGGTCTTACTTATTATGAATTAGACAATAAAATATGTTGGGATTTCATGAAATTGTGACTTTTTTAGCATGTTTAGAGCTATGAATCTAAGATCCAATGTGGGATTTCATGAAGGGCTTTGATGTATATTACTTGAGGGTGTTACCAAGTATTGTTGGTTGGTTTTACATTGAATTTCTTGTATGATTTCATCCCTAAATTACATGATTTTACACTAGCACTACACACCCACCAAGTGTTTGATAAAATGTTCGGGTATGATTTCTTGAGGAATTGAAGGTCCAATGCATGTCTTATGAGTTGAATGACTTTATAATGATGAAAGAAATATATGTATATGATATTCACCTATATAGGGTTGGAAATTGACCATGCCCGAATCGAGGGGTTCTGAGCCTGTATATGTATATGATATTCACCTATATAGTTTTGGGAATCAACCATGCCCTACTCGGGGAGTTGTGAGCCCGGGTAACCATGTCGAGGAGTTTGTACCTTGATAATCGAGTTGAGAGGTTGGTACCTCAATCACCATGGGTGATAGGGTGAGACGATCCACCAACCAATTAAGGGGTTTGTACCTTAGTAACCAGGTTAAGGGGTTTGTACCTCAATTACCATAGGTGTAGGGTAAGATGATCTATCAACTAATTGAGGGGTTGGTACCTCAATAAACTATGAGTTCTATGATAATGGTCTCTTCTTACATAGGTATTATGTTGTATATGTAAGCATGAATTACTTCAAGCATCTTCCATGCATACTATATTGTTATATGCTACTCATTGCTTATGTTTATGCATTTTGATTATGTTTCTTATCTCTTGTGGCATTGCATCCTACATACTTAGTACATTCAAACATACTAACACATACTCTATGCCTATATGATGTCGCCACGTAGGAACCGGAGCCCCACTTGAGAATCTTTCTCCATGTGGCTGGTACGACTTCTCCTAAGCTAGTTGGTGAGTCCTCCATTCCGTGACAATGTCTATGATCTCATGCTTTGTACTAAGACTATCTTTCCTTTATGTATATATTGACTATGAGTGTGAGCCCAGTTGCTTGTCTTGGCCCTTGCTCCTATCCATGTTTTAGAGGTTTTGTTGGATATGTTATGTATGGAGCCTTGACTTTCTTGTTTTGATGTTTATGTTATGAGAATTTCCCTTTAGCCCTTGTCCTTATTTCTAATCTAATTATGTTGTTTAATTGCTTCCACGACCAATAATGTGTAATGATATGTTAAGAGGCCTTTTAGAGGTCCCTTCGGGTTCCTATTCACCGTGTCATGTCTAGGCCCTATGCTTGGATCGTGACATGCCTCCCATGTAGCGCTTGATTTATTGTCGTGGTACAACATAGACAAATTGGCTACTAGACTTCATCAATTGCCCAAACCTCACTCTTGGGTTCATCTGAATGCTTCATGGACTGACAGATGTTGAAGACATTTCTTCATCATTCAATCTGAAATTAAGTCGACCCATTTCCCTATCCACTAGAGCTCGTCCCATGGCCAAGAATGGTCTTACAAGATGATTGGAACTTCAAAATCAACCTCACAGTATAAGATCAGAAATTTAGTAGGGAATATGAATTTTTCCACTTTAACCAACACATCATAAAGTGTCCCAACAGGTATCTTCACTGTCCTATCCACCATCAACAACCATATGTTAGTAAGAGTAGGAGCTCCCAATCCAAGCTTCTTATAGATTGCAAGAGGCATCAAATAGATACTGCCACCTAAATCACATAATGCCCTTGCGAACTACGCATCACCTATCGTGCAAGGTATGGTGAAAGCACGTAGGTCTTCACACTTTTGAGCCAAGGACTTAGTAGTGATGACACTGGAATGTTGAATTTCTTGTGAAAGCTCCTGACTCACAGTGTGGTTCTTGGTGATCAAGTCCCTCATATACTTGGCATAGCCCGACATTTTCTCCAATGCTTCAATAAGAGGGATGTTAATGGATAGTTGCTTAAGCATAGAGAGAAGGTGCTTGAACTTGCCTTTCTCCTCCCTCTTTTTGAGTCTTTGAGGGAAAGGAAGAAGAGGCCTTAAGACGGGATTGTACTTCTGTGGCTCTTTAGCTACCTCACTCACCCCATCTTTGAAACAATCATCTCCTTCAACCACATCTTTATCTGCAACTATCTTCTCATGAACATCTTCTACCTCAATCGACATAAGAGGATTAATGGTACTCTTTCCACCCATAGTAGTAACCATTATACATTACCCCTCATTCTTATGATTTTGCACAGTGTTGCTAGGCAATATACCCTTCTGACGCTGATTCAACTGAGTTGACACTTGACCAAATTTTTACTCAAGCTATTTTATAGCCACAGAATAAGACTCTATCTTTTGATTAATACTTGAAATGTGAGTTTTCAAGCCCTTTAGAGTTTCATCTTATGTATCGGCCTTCTTCAACAAATGATCAAGCATCTCTTCAATTCTTGAATTACTTGTACCTGTGTCTCGGTTATGTCGTAGAACATATGGTCCATTTTTGAAACCATCTTTTCTACCCCAATTTGCTTCAGGTCCCTTGTTCCTGTCATGATAACCACCTCGGTTATCTCTATAAGTTCCATCTTTATCATAGTTCTGACCTTGGTTTCCTTGATCTTGGCGCCAATAGTCCTTATTGCACCCTTGGGTGTTGGTCCAGAAACCCCCTATTTGATCATTCACAAAACAAGCATCCTCCTCAAAATAATAGTCCTCATACATGGGTGCATGTGGAGGTTGGTGAAGTACTGCATTTACTCTTTTGTGGTTTTGCTTGATAACCATATCCATGCTTATGCGAAGCTAAGAAAGTTGTTGCACAAACTCCTCATTAATTTTGGCTTACTTTGAACCAACACTAACAACACATGAACTCCTCATAGAAGCTCTATGATGTTGCCCCTATGCATGATTCATCTTGACTACTTGCTCCATACACTTGATAGTCCTTGCAAATGGTTGATTTAGAAACATACCCCGCATAATAGTGTCAGCACAAGCTTGACTATTCTCATCAAGGGCAGGGTAGAAAATCTCCTGCAAGACATCATCAACTATCTTGTGGTCTGGGATGCTCCTCAAACACTTAGTAAAGTACTCCCAAGTAGTGCTAACCAAATCACTAGGAAGTTGCTCAAAGTTGTTGATCTGGTCCTTCAACTTAAGCTTCTTTGATCTAAGTAAGTACCTCTCCAAAAAGGCCTTCTGCAAATCTGCCTAACTAGTGATTGAACTCTGTGGGAGCTCAGATAGCCATTGTGCAGCATTGCCTATAAGAGACAATGGAAAACATGAAGTCCCATAACATCCACAGACAGATTTTGTGACCCCATCACACTCTTACAAACAAATGCAACATTGTGCAAGTGTCTATATGGATCCTCTAATGGTAAGCCCACAAATAGCTCATGATTCTACAACATTTGATGTAACCCATTAGAAGTTGTGAACTTTGTGTCAGCTAGTAGTGGTGGAAACACAATAGCCTGGGTCACATCCATAGCCATAGGGTTCAACCTATATTGATTCCATGGTAAGAATTGGCGTCGAACTCCCTAGGTTGTGGAATGTTCTCCAAAGGAGGTGGATTCTCATCTCCATCATTTTGGTTGGAAGCTGCATTAGCAATGTTGTCAACATTTTCTGTGGCCATTCTTCTAATAATTCATTGGTTCTCTAGATCAAGTAGAGTTAAAGGATTGCCTTGACTCCAAGTGTTGGGCACACACTACTAGTAGACCCTACAAAGAAATAAAACAAAAACAAAAACAAAAGTAAAATAAGGATTTACACTCAAATTGCTTATTGAATCAACATAAGTCCAGCCGTATTTCCCAGCAACAACACCAAAATCTTTGATGTCACCCAAGTAACACTTCCTTTTAGAGGATAAAAAGGTCGTTGTCAAGATATAAAAGCTAACTAAGGTTAGGGTCGAACCCAAGGGAATATGTAGACTGAAAGGAAATTCATCAATAACTAATTCAAGTAATTAGCCAACTCAATTTCTTGAAGAAAGAGGGGTTTGCAATATTCAACAAGAAAATAAACTAAACTTACTATCAGAAGAGAAAATCAATAATGGAGAGAAACTAGCATATTGTGTTCTCCATGATTCCCTAACTTAGTATCCACAGATAAACCAATTCAAATCTCATGTATAACATGCAGGACAATAATTTATGTTCATTAAACCCTTTGGTCCAGGTGAGAGGTGAATTTCACTATATGACTTAGCCCATCTCCATATGGTGCAATACTAACCATTAGCTATAAGTCCTACTCAACCTCCCCTCGGTCTAGTTTGGTTGATTAGACGAAACCATATCATCGAATCTTGTTAATCAATCTCTTTTTCCATTAATTATGACCTAGATTGGGAAGATAGCACTAGGCAAGTTCTAATATTGGCCACCACTAGAAAACATGCAAAACAAAGAGAATTGATTAATACATACAAATACCCAATCAAAGAATTGCAAAATATCTGGGTCTAATTTGTTAGATCTTCATGGTTCCCACAACCCTAGTTGTGGATTTAGCTACTCATGCTATGGGTAGATGAAGAAATTATAAATTGAGAAAACATAACTAAACACTTATCCAATCAAATTGAGAATCAAGCAAATCTAATATTGATTGAGAATCACAAGATGTACGATCAAATTAATTCACAAGTGTATTCTCCTTCAAAAATTGAGCTCTCCAAGTATAAAATCCTAAAAGTACTCTCTAATGATGTTCTCTGTTATACTTTTCTAAAAAATAATCTAAAAGTAATACTTATAGTAATTATAATTAAGTCCTTAAAAAATAGAAAAATTGGTCGGCGACTTTCTACGAAAGGTCCTTACGACTCATAAAGTGAAAATCGTAATCGAGGTCTTGTATTCAGCTCTTAAGATCTTGGACTTCACTTCTAGGAATCTACTTTATGAGTCATACACTGATTTATGACTCATACTTTAGACTCATAGGCTTCAACTGCTTCAACTCATCCTTCTCTTGAAATCTTCATTAAACCTATTTATACGACTCTATAATGCCCTATGACTTGTATAGAGGTCTCGTGGTCTTAAAATTCAAATCTCAACCTTCATTAGAATTTGTCAAGAAACTCCTCTATAACCCATAGATTACTTTACGATTCGTAAAGGGTCTCATTAATCTCCAAAAATTAGAAAACTCTGCAATTTCCCCCAAAGTCATACCAACCTGCTTTCCTGCAAAACTAAACACAAAAACACATTAAAACCATAAATTGTCACATTAAGAACCCATAAAATCCTATGTTTTAAGCATCAAATGTGTTGTATTTTGACACCATATCAGTCAACTCATATTTATATTGAATGATAAAGAAGTCGTCTTCAATATCTGTCAGTCCATGAGCGTCCAGTTGATTTGAAAAGTGAAGTTTGGGTAATTGATAAAGTATGGGTAACCAATTTGTCCAAGTTATGCCATGACAATATATCAGGTGCTACTTAGGAGGTAACCCAAGGTTTTTGATGTAATAGTTTAGTTATAGGGTTATTTTTAGTTTTTAGATTCATAGGTAGTTTGTTTTCTTGTGTTTTGATTATAATTTTGGACAATAGGCTGGTTGCATTTAGGGTAATAGTGTATTCTATGAAGAGTATGTAAGTATAGGACTAAATTAGCCATTGTGGTTGAGAAAAACATTAGGTTGAGTCTCAACGACTAGGTTTATAGGTCGTAAAACAATTTACGACCCTTATCGCATCTCATAGAGATTTCCAGTGAGCAAAAAATTATGCACTCCAGTCCATGAGACAACTTTATGATCCTGAAGTCTCGTGGGGAGGCTGTGAGTACAATTACACCAATTTCAAATGAGACCAAATTACGAGTCCTGAATTGGACTCATGGATGGCAGGTAAATTTCCTAAAATTTTTGCTAAGTGTGAGGTCTCTATGACCAATTTTATGAGCTGTAAAATACTTCACAACTCATAGACTGGTCTGTGAAATCTAGTATTGAAATCTAGGGTGTGGTTGTTCTATAAAACCATGATTTATGAGTCGTAAAACATTGCAGCTCGCAATCTTGGTTTTATAGAGTCTAGGCGCATTAACTTTTCAGTTGACCCAGTCAAGGTATAAATAATGGGATCAAATTATTTTGACTCCATTCTTGACCTAAATTGCAAAATTGACCCAACCAAACCTTCTCCCCCTGAATTTGACCAATGCCAACCACTGTAACCTATTTTCCAATAAGATTCCAGTAGCCTAGGGTTTTAGTGCCTAGTCACCTCCTTCATCTTCTTCAACTTAATCTCAAATCTTGGTAAGTTTTCAATTATATTAAAACCTTTAATTTGCCTTGTTTTGAATGATTGATTTGGGAATTATGTGGGAATCGTGTTTTGACATAAAATCCATGTTTAAATTTAACTTGTGTCAGTTGAAATTTGGTTACCCATGTTTGAATTATTGACTAAGTCCAGAATTGTTCACTTTGGCCATGTGTGAATGTTTTGGATAGTTGCGTGTGTGCCTATTGAGTCACTCACCATGCGTGATTGAATGAATTTGTTTGTGAATTGGTGGGTGATGATATAGGTGCATGATCTTGTTGAAATCAATCATAGATGGTCAAAATTGTAGGATAAATCATGCTTATTCTCTTTCAATGGGGTGTATCTATGTAGAACATGTTAGGGGGAGAGGTAATGGTTATGGTATAGAAATCATGTGAGTGCGTGTATTTTTCTTTGATGATGATAATATATTTGTTGAAAAAGTCAATTGGGGTCCATGTGATGGGGTTAGAAACTCAGGTGACTGAGTTTTCTAGTTCACCAGTGGCCTTTACAGCCTGTGGATTATTCCATGAGTCATAATTGTCCTTCATGCAAGATTCCAAAAACTTGATATTTCTGAGTATCCATCAGACAAGACCTTCTACGAGTCATAAATCACTTTACGACCTATAGATAGGTCTCGTAGATCCCTGCCTGGAATTAATTACTCATTGGAAATCTCTATGATCCAATTAATGATTTATTAACTACTTTACGAGTCATACCTAGTCTCATAGACTTTTTAAGTAATAAAAATTGTTTGAACTATTGTTTTACGAAAGATCTTTACGGCTCGTAGTATCTACTACGTCCCGTAAAGAGGCTTTGGTAAAACCCTTTTGTATCTTAACTCAGATGATCTTTTGCATTCCAATTTTAGTTTGTGAGGGCTAACCAGGGTGCGTATATGTTTATGTTTCAGGTACTATGGCCCCAAAATCAAAATACAATGAGATCCAAGCCCTACAGAGGAGGCTCAGAGATGAGCCTTCAGATGATAAACAAGCCACTATACTGAGTGGCTCAGTTGAGGTACTGGATGTCATCCCAGATCCAGATATAGCTCGACCTCAAACCAGAGTCACTGCCAGTGCTAGGCAGTCTTAGGCACTTGTTTCCTGCATTCCCTGCCTGAGGAGGGAGGCAGCGATGAGAGCAGTTTACCACAGATGACTCCATTCAGAGAGGAGTCCAGCTCTGAGGGAGGCTCTGAGGAGGGATCAGAGACAAAATCCTCTGTCGCACCCTAATCATCACTATCTACACCAGATGCCCTCACTAGCCGGTGTACATTGAGGGAATGTAGGATATATATAGGGAAGAAATGCACCCAATAAAGTAGGGTAAGCCAGCCCACTCCATCTATGAGGAGACATCAGTCATATCAGATAGACTCGATAGTGTCCCTGGCCTCTAGGAAATGATGATTTGGTATAGGCTTTAGTGACTCACACATAAACTTGGACAATAAAACATAATGAGTTTTATGCCTCACATGCAGCCACTATCCAAATCACTCTTCCCAAGGAGAAGAAGCCCTTCGCTCAGCCAGACTGGCCGAGATGAGAGTGAGGGACCGATAGGTAGATATAACAAAGGCTACTATCTACCAAATGTTATTTGGTCCAGAGTTTCCATCCCTCAGATCCACCATAGAGTTCGACTACAGGGTGGGGCAGATGAGGAACTTACTTATGATAAAAGATCAAGAGTGGTGAGCCACTTTGATGAGATGGATGCTTGGGTATATTGCTGAGATGGGTTCTAAAACTGCATGAGTTGCCACTCACTCGGAGCCTATTATCAAGGCTTCGCTCAGTTTCCCCACAAAATTTTGGTGGGCAGTTATTCATTCACGCATCCGACAAATATTTGCTAATAATACATTGATGCTAGAGCACTTGCTTTAAGTTGCCAGCATCTTAGCTGGCTATGATTTTGACTGGGCCCACCTCATTATTGAGCAGATTCATGAGGCTGCCCTGAAGAGGTCCACCTCCATCCCATTCCCATGCTTGATATTCAGGCTATGTCTATAGTTGAGGGTGGAGATATTACACCAGTTGGACAGATGATTGAGGCTAGCGTACATTGGATCCCAGCCTGGTCAAGCCTGAAGAGAACCTTGTGGCACTCTAGCGAGCACATCCTTTACCTATGCTAGAGATGTTCGACCTAGCACCACTACCTGAGAGTTCAGAGACTTCCACTACTACTGCTGCTATTACTGATAAGAGGCCCCTACAGCTCGACACAATTGAGGAGAAGGGGCCCACCGATGCTGTTCCTGTACTACAGGCCACGACTTCACCGGCTATTATCGCGAGCATGGTCTACATGTTCACTGTATCTATTTAGGCCTTGTCACAGAGGTTAGCACATGCTGAGTCACGATTGACTTAGCTTGGTCATCAGATCAGGCCATGGGTCCGCTAGACTATTTCAGACTCAGAGGGTTGGATGCAAGTATTCACGATCGCTACTATTCAGGAACATATCTCCACTGTGGATGCCTGTATTGATGCCTTCAAGAGAGGGTACAATAGAGACTGGGTGAGGCCCAACCTTTAGATTTGTCAGCTTTTCAAATGAAGATCTAGCATCTCTGAGATAAAAGGACAACAACACTCGCGATACCAGTTGCACTACCAGAGACTATACCTCTGGTGCCGGTGGTTGATTTATTTGCTTCTGATAAGCCCATCTAGCCTTCCCAT